>CAUJNP010000083.1:0-14349 GCA_963383655.1 Bathymodiolus septemdierum | reverse complement strand
TGTACAAGAGAAGTATTATAGTTAAAACCAATGGACCAATCATTTTATTTTAAAATATCCGTATATTCGAGTTATCCACGGTAAATCAAAATGGAAGCTACTACGAATGGTCGATATGTTTACATCAAGCTATCCCATAAAACTACTTCCGGTATCTGATATCGCAATTAGAAGGTTCGATTTTATCTGTCTACACTCTTCGTTCACTTTCTCTATTTCTAATTGTTTGCTGACATTATACAATTAATTGATTTATTTATCATATGTCGTTGTCTTTGTCTTAAGATGAGAGGAGATTGTTAGTTTTGTTGATATTGGTGGAATTGATGACCATCACTGTTTAAACTTTCTTTTGTTTTGTTGATATTGGTGGAATTGATGACCATCACTGTTTAAACTTTCTTTTGTTTTGTTGATATTGGTGGAATTGATGACCATCACTGTTTAAACTTTCTTTTCTTTTGTTGATATTGGTGGAATTGATGACCATCACTGTTTAAACTTTCTTTTGTTTTGTTGATATTGGTGGAATTGATGACCATCACTGTTTAAACTTTCTTTTGTTTTGTTGATATTGGTGGAATTGATGACCATCACTGTTTAAACTTTCTTTTGTTTTGTTGATATTGGTGGAATTGATGACCATCACTGATTAAACTTTCTTTTGATTTGTTGATATTGGTGGAATTGATGACCATCACTGATTAAACTTTCTTTTGTTTTGTTGATATTGGTGGAATTGATGACCATCACTGATTAAACTTTCTTTTGTTTTGTTGATATTGGTGGAATTGATGACCATCACTGATTAAACTTTCTTTTGTTTTGTTGATATTGGTGGAATTGATGACCATCACTGATTAAACTTTCTTTTGTTTTGTTGATATTGGTGGAATTGATGACCATCACTGATTAAACTTTCTTTTGTTTTGTTGATATTGGTGGAATTGATGACCATCACTGATTAAACTTTCTTTTGTTTTGTTGATATTGGTGGAATTGATGACCATCACTGATTAAACTTTCTTTTGTTTTGTTGATATTGGTGGAATTGATGACCATCACTGATTAAACTTTCTTTTGTTTTGTTGATATTGGTGGAATTGATGACCATCACTGATTAAACTTTCTTTTGTTTTGTTGATATTGGTGGAATTGATGACCATCACTGATTAAACTTTCTTTTGTTTTGTTGATATTGGTGGAATTGATGACCATCACTGATTAAACTTTCTTTTGTTTTGTTGATATTGGTGGAATTGATGACCATCACTGATTAAACTTTCTTTTGTTTTGTTGATATTGGTGGAATTGATGACCATCACTGATTAAACTTTCTTTTGTTTTGTTGATATTGGTGGAATTGATGACCATCACTGATTAAACTTTCTTTTGTTTTGTTGATATTGGTGGAATTGATGACCATCACTGATTAAACTTTCTTTTGTTTTGTTGATATTGGTGGAATTGATGACCATCACTGATTAAACTTTCTTTTGTTTTGTTGATATTGGTGGAATTGATGACCATCACTGTTTAAACTTTCTTTTGTTTTGTTGATATTGGTGGAATTGATGACCATCACTGATTAAACTTTCTTTTGTTTTGTTGATATTGGTGGAATTGATGACCATCACTGATTAAACTTTCTTTTGTTTTGTTGATATTGGTGGAATTGATGACCATCACTGATTAAACTTTCTTTTGTTTTGTTGATATTGGTGGAATTGATGACCATCACTGATTAAACTTTCTTTTGTTTTGTTGATATTGGTGGAATTGATGACCATCACTGATTAAACTTTCTTTTGTTTTGTTGATATTGGTGGAATTGATGACCATCACTGATTAAACTTTCTTTTGTTTTGTTGATATTGGTGGATTGATGACCATCACTGATTAAACTTTCTTTTGTTTTGTTGATATTGGTGGAATTGATGACCATCACTGATTAAACTTTCTTTTGTTTTGTTGATATTGGTGGAATTGATGACCATCACTGATTAAACTTTCTTTTGTTTTGTTGATATTGGTGGAATTGATGACCATCACTGATTAAACTTTCTTTTGTTTTGTTGATATTGGTGGAATTGATGACCATCACTGATTAAACTTTCTTTTGTTTTGTTGATATTGGTGGAATTGATGACCATCACTGATTAAACTTTCTTTTGTTTTGTTGATATTGGTGGAATTGATGACCATCACTGATTAAACTTTCTTTTGTTTTGTTGATATTGGTGGAATTGATGACCATCACTGATTAAACTTTCTTTTGTTTTGTTGATATTGGTGGAATTGATGACCATCACTGATTAAACTTTCTTTTGTTTTGTTGATATTGGTGGAATTGATGACCATCACTGATTAAACTTTCTTTTGTTTTGTTGATATTGGTGGAATTGATGACCATCACTGATTAAACTTTCTTTTGTTTTGTTGATATTGGTGGAATTGATGACCATCACTGATTAAACTTTCTTTTGTTTTGTTGATATTGGTGGAATTGATGACCATCACTGATTAAACTTTCTTTTGTTTTGTTGATATTGGTGGAATTGATGACCATCACTGATTAAACTTTCTTTTGTTTTGTTGATATTGGTGGAATTGATGACCATCACTGATTAAACTTTCTTTTGTTTTGTTGATATTGGTGGAATTGATGACCATCACTGATTAAACTTTCTTTTGTTTTGTTGATATTGGTGGAATTGATGACCATCACTGATTAAACTTTCTTTTGTTTTGTTGATATTGGTGGAATTGATGACCATCACTGATTAAACTTTCTTTTGTTTTGTTGATATTGGTGGAATTGATGACCATCACTGATTAAACTTTCTTTTGTTTTGTTGATATTGGTGGAATTGATGACCATCACTGATTAAACTTTCTTTTGTTTTGTTGATATTGGTGGAATTGATGACCATCACTGATTAAACTTTCTTTTGTTTTGTTGATATTGGTGGAATTGATGACCATCACTGATTAAACTTTCTTTTGTTTTGTTGATATTGGTGGAATTGATGACCATCACTGATTAAACTTTCTTTTGTTTTGTTGATATTGGTGGAATTGATGACCATCACTGATTAAACTTTCTTTTGTTTTGTTGATATTGGTGGAATTGATGACCATCACTGATTAAACTTTCTTTTGTTTTGTTGATATTGGTGGAATTGATGACCATCACTGATTAAACTTTCTTTTGTTTTGTTGATATTGGTGGAATTGATGACCATCACTGATTAAACTTTCTTTTGTTTTGTTGATATTGGTGGAATTGATGACCATCACTGATTAAACTTTCTTTTGTTTTGTTGATATTGGTGGAATTGATGACCATCACTGATTAAACTTTCTTTTGTTTTGTTGATATTGGTGGAATTGATGACCATCACTGATTAAACTTTCTTTTGTTTTGTTGATATTGGTGGAATTGATGACCATCACTGATTTAAAACTTTCTTTTGTTTTGTTGATATTGGTGGAATTGATGACCATCACTGATTAAACTTTCTTTTGTTTTGTTGATATTGGTGGAATTGATGACCATCACTGATTAAACTTTCTTTTGTTTTGTTGATATTGGTGGAATTGATGACCATCACTGATTAAACTTTCTTTTGTTTTGTTGATATTGGTGGAATTGATGACCATCACTGATTAAACTTTCTTTTGTTTTGTTGATATTGGTGGAATTGATGACCATCACTGATTAAACTTTCTTTTGTTTTGTTGATATTGGTGGAATTGATGACCATCACTGATTAAACTTTCTTTTGTTTTGTTGATATTGGTGGAATTGATGACCATCACTGATTAAACTTTCTTTTGTTTTGTTGATATTGGTGGAATTGATGACCATCACTGATTAAACTTTCTTTTGTTTTGTTGATATTGGTGGAATTGATGACCATCACTGATTAAACTTTCTTTTGTTTTGTTGATATTGGTGGAATTGATGACCATCACTGATTAAACTTTCTTTTGTTTTGTTGATATTGGTGGAATTGATGACCATCACTGTTTAAACTTTCTTTTGTTTTGTTGATATTGGTGGAATTGATGACCATCACTGTTTAAACTTTCTTTTGTTTTGTTGATATTGGTGGAATTGATGACCATCACTGATTAAACTTTCTTTTGTTTTGTTGATATTGGTGGAATTGATGACCATCACTGATTAAACTTTCTTTTGTTTTGTTGATATTGGTGGAATTGATGACCATCACTGATTAAACTTTCTTTTGTTTTGTTGATATTGGTGGAATTGATGACCATCACTGATTAAACTTTCTTTTGTTTTGTTGATATTGGTGGAATTGATGACCATCACTGATTAAACTTTCTTTTGTTTTGTTGATATTGGTGGAATTGATGACCATCACTGATTAAACTTTCTTTTGTTTTGTTGATATTGGTGGAATTGATGACCATCACTGATTAAACTTTCTTTTGTTTTGTTGATATTGGTGGAATTGATGACCATCACTGATTAAACTTTCTTTTGTTTTGTTGATATTGGTGGAATTGATGACCATCACTGATTAAACTTTCTTTTGTTTTGTTGATATTGGTGGAATTGATGACCATCACTGATTAAACTTTCTTTTGTTTTGTTGATATTGGTGGAATTGATGACCATCACTGATTAAACTTTCTTTTGTTTTGTTGATATTGGTGGAATTGATGACCATCACTGATTAAACTTTCTTTTGTTTTGTTGATATTGGTGGAATTGATGACCATCACTGATTAAACTTTCTTTTGTTTTGTTGATATTGGTGGAATTGATGACCATCACTGATTAAACTTTCTTTTGTTTTGTTGATATTGGTGGAATTGATGACCATCACTGATTAAACTTTCTTTTGTTTTGTTGATATTGGTGGAATTGATGACCATCACTGATTAAACTTTCTTTTGTTTTGTTGATATTGGTGGAATTGATGACCATCACTGATTAAACTTTCTTTTGTTTTGTTGATATTGGTGGAATTGATGACCATCACTGATTAAACTTTCTTTTGTTTTGTTGATATTGGTGGAATTGATGACCATCACTGATTAAACTTTCTTTTGTTTTGTTGATATTGGTGGAATTGATGACCATCACTGATTAAACTTTCTTTTGTTTTGTTGATATTGGTGGAATTGATGACCATCACTGTTTAAACTTTCTTTTGTTTTGTTGATATTGGTGGAATTGATGACCATCACTGATTAAACTTTCTTTTGTTTTGTTGATATTGGTGGAATTGATGACCATCACTGATTAAACTTTCTTTTGTTTTGTTGATATTGGTGGAATTGATGACCATCACTGATTAAACTTTCTTTTGTTTTGTTGATATTGGTGGAATTGATGACCATCACTGATTAAACTTTCTTTTGTTTTGTTGATATTGGTGGAATTGATGACCATCACTGATTAAACTTTCTTTTGTTTTGTTGATATTGGTGGAATTGATGACCATCACTGATTAAACTTTCTTTTGTTTTGTTGATATTGGTGGAATTGATGACCATCACTGATTAAACTTTCTTTTGTTTTGTTGATATTGGTGGAATTGATGACCATCACTGATTAAACTTTCTTTTGTTTTGTTGATATTGGTGGAATTGATGACCATCACTGATTAAACTTTCTTTTGTTTTGTTGATATTGGTGGAATTGATGACCATCACTGATTAAACTTTCTTTTGTTTTGTTGATATTGGTGGAATTGATGACCATCACTGATTAAACTTTCTTTTGTTTTGTTGATATTGGTGGAATTGATGACCATCACTGATTAAACTTTCTTTTGTTTTGTTGATATTGGTGGAATTGATGACCATCACTGATTAAACTTTCTTTTGTTTTGTTGATATTGGTGGAATTGATGACCATCACTGATTAAACTTTCTTTTGTTTTGTTGATATTGGTGGAATTGATGACCATCACTGATTAAACTTTCTTTTGTTTTGTTGATATTGGTGGAATTGATGACCATCACTGATTAAACTTTCTTTTGTTTTGTTGATATTGGTGGAATTGATGACCATCACTGATTAAACTTTCTTTTGTTTTGTTGATATTGGTGGAATTGATGACCATCACTGATTAAACTTTCTTTTGTTTTGTTGATATTGGTGGAATTGATGACCATCACTGATTAAACTTTCTTTTGTTTTGTTGATATTGGTGGAATTGATGACCATCACTGATTAAACTTTCTTTTGTTTTGTTGATATTGGTGGAATTGATGACCATCACTGATTAAACTTTCTTTTGTTTTGTTGATATTGGTGGAATTGATGACCATCACTGATTAAACTTTCTTTTGTTTTGTTGATATTGGTGGAATTGATGACCATCACTGATTAAACTTTCTTTTGTTTTGTTGATATTGGTGGAATTGATGACCATCACTGATTAAACTTTCTTTTGTTTTGTTGATATTGGTGGAATTGATGACCATCACTGATTAAACTTTCTTTTGTTTTGTTGATATTGGTGGAATTGATGACCATCACTGATTAAACTTTCTTTTGTTTTGTTGATATTGGTGGAATTGATGACCATCACTGATTAAACTTTCTTTTGTTTTGTTGATATTGGTGGAATTGATGACCATCACTGATTAAACTTTCTTTTGTTTTGTTGATATTGGTGGAATTGATGACCATCACTGATTAAACTTTCTTTTGTTTTGTTGATATTGGTGGAATTGATGACCATCACTGATTAAACTTTCTTTTGTTTTGTTGATATTGGTGGAATTGATGACCATCACTGATTAAACTTTCTTTTGTTTTGTTGATATTGGTGGAATTGATGACCATCACTGATTAAACTTTCTTTTGTTTTGTTGATATTGGTGGAATTGATGACCATCACTGATTAAACTTTCTTTTGTTTTGTTGATATTGGTGGAATTGATGACCATCACTGATTAAACTTTCTTTTGTTTTGTTGATATTGGTGGAATTGATGACCATCACTGATTAAACTTTCTTTTGTTTTGTTGATATTGGTGGAATTGATGACCATCACTGATTAAACTTTCTTTTGTTTTGTTGATATTGGTGGAATTGATGACCATCACTGATTAAACTTTCTTTTGTTTTGTTGATATTGGTGGAATTGATGACCATCACTGATTAAACTTTCTTTTGTTTTGTTGATATTGGTGGAATTGATGACCATCACTGATTAAACTTTCTTTTGTTTTGTTGATATTGGTGGAATTGATGACCATCACTGATTAAACTTTCTTTCGTTTTGTTGATATTGGTGGAATTGATGACCATCACTGATTAAACTTTCTTTTGTTTTGTTGATATTGGTGGAATTGATGACCATCACTGATTAAACTTTCTTTCGTTTTGTTGATATTGGTGGAATTGATGACCATCACTGTTTAAACTTTCTTTTGTTTTGTTGATATTGGTGGAATTGATGACCATCACTGATTAAACTTTCTTTGTTTTGTTGATATTGGTGGAATTGATGACCATCACTGATTAAACTTTCTTTTGTTTTGTTGATATTGGTGGAATTGATGACCATCACTGATTAAACTTTCTTTTGTTTTGTTGATATTGGTGGAATTGATGACCATCACTGATTAAACTTTCTTTTGTTTTGTTGATATTGGTGGAATTGATGACCATCACTGATTAAACTTTCTTTTGTTTTGTTGATATTGGTGGAATTGATGACCATCACTGATTAAACTTTCTTTTGTTTTGTTGATATTGGTGGAATTGATGACCATCACTGATTAAACTTTCTTTTGTTTTGTTGATATTGCTGGAATTGATGACCATCACTGATTAAACTTTCTTTGTTTTGTTGATATTGGTGGAATTGATGACCATCACTGATTAAACTTTCTTTTGTTTTGTTGATATTGGTGGAATTGATGACCATCACTGATTAAACTTTCTTTTGTTTTGTTGATATTGGTGGAATTGATGACCATCACTGATTAAACTTTCTTTTGTTTTGTTGATATTGGTGGAATTGATGACCATCACTGATTAAACTTTCTTTTGTTTTGTTGATATTGGTGGAATTGATGACCATCACTGATTAAACTTTCTTTTGTTTTGTTGATATTGGTGGAATTGATGACCATCACTGATTAAACTTTCTTTTGTTTTGTTGATATTGGTGGAATTGATGACCATCACTGATTAAACTTTCTTTTGTTTTGTTGATATTGGTGGAATTGATGACCATCACTGATTAAACTTTCTTTTGTTTTGTTGATATTGGTGGAATTGATGACCATCACTGATTAAACTTTCTTTTGTTTTGTTGATATTGGTGGAATTGATGACCATCACTGATTAAACTTTCTTTTGTTTTGTTGATATTGGTGGAATTGATGACCATCACTGATTAAACTTTCTTTTGTTTTGTTGATATTGGTGGAATTGATGACCATCACTGATTAAACTTTCTTTTGTTTTGTTGATATTGGTGGAATTGATGACCATCACTGATTAAACTTTCTTTTGTTTTGTTGATATTGGTGGAATTGATGACCATCACTGATTAAACTTTCTTTTGTTTTGTTGATATTGGTGGAATTGATGACCATCACTGATTAAACTTTCTTTTGTTTTGTTGATATTGGTGGAATTGATGACCATCACTGATTAAACTTTCTTTTGTTTTGTTGATATTGGTGGAATTGATGACCATCACTGATTAAACTTTCTTTTGTTTTGTTGATATTGGTGGAATTGATGACCATCACTGTTTAAACTTTCTTTTGTTTTGTTGATATTGGTGGAATTGATGACCATCACTGATTAAACTTTCTTTTGTTTTGTTGATATTGGTGGAATTGATGACCATCACTGATTAAACTTTCTTTTGTTTTGTTGATATTGGTGGAATTGATGACCATCACTGATTAAACTTTCTTTTGTTTTGTTGATATTGGTGGAATTGATGACCATCACTGATTAAACTTTCTTTTGTTTTGTTGATATTGGTGGAATTGATGACCATCACTGATTAAACTTTCTTTTGTTTTGTTGATATTGGTGGAATTGATGACCATCACTGATTAAACTTTCTTTTGTTTTGTTGATATTGGTGGAATTGATGACCATCACTGATTAAACTTTCTTTTGTTTTGTTGATATTGGTGGAATTGATGACCATCACTGATTAAACTTTCTTTTGTTTTGTTGATATTGGTGGAATTGATGACCATCACTGATTAAACTTTCTTTTGTTTTGTTGATATTGGTGGAATTGATGACCATCACTGATTAAACTTTCTTTTGTTTTGTTGATATTGGTGGAATTGATGACCATCACTGATTAAACTTTCTTTTGTTTTGTTGATATTGGTGGAATTGATGACCATCACTGTTTAAACTTTCTTTTGTTTTGTTGATATTGGTGGAATTGATGACCATCACTGATTAAACTTTCTTTTGTTTTGTTGATATTGGTGGAATTGATGACCATCACTGATTAAACTTTCTTTTGTTTTGTTGATATTGGTGGAATTGATGACCATCACTGATTAAACTTTCTTTTGTTTTGTTGATATTGGTGGAATTGATGACCATCACTGATTAAACTTTCTTTTGTTTTGTTGATATTGGTGGAATTGATGACCATCACTGATTAAACTTTCTTTTGTTTTGTTGATATTGGTGGAATTGATGACCATCACTGATTAAACTTTCTTTTGTTTTGTTGATATTGGTGGAATTGATGACCATCACTGATTAAACTTTCTTTTGTTTTGTTGATATTGGTGGAATTGATGACCATCACTGTTTAAACTTTCTTTTGTTTTGTTGATATTGGTGGAATTGATGACCATCACTGATTAAACTTTCTTTTGTTTTGTTGATATTGGTGGAATTGATGACCATCACTGATTAAACTTTCTTTTGTTTTGTTGATATTGGTGGAATTGATGACCATCACTGATTAAACTTTCTTTTGTTTTGTTGATATTGGTGGAATTGATGACCATCACTGATTAAACTTTCTTTTGTTTTGTTGATATTGGTGGAATTGATGACCATCACTGATTAAACTTTCTTTTGTTTTGTTGATATTGGTGGAATTGATGACCATCACTGATTAAACTTTCTTTTGTTTTGTTGATATTGGTGAATTGATGACCATCACTGATTAAACTTTCTTTTGTTTTGTTGATATTGGTGGAATTGATGACCATCACTGATTAAACTTTCTTTTGTTTTGTTGATATTGGTGGAATTGATGACCATCACTGATTAAACTTTCTTTTGTTTTGTTGATATTGGTGGAATTGATGACCATCACTGATTAAACTTTCTTTTGTTTTGTTGATATTGGTGGAATTGATGACCATCACTGATTAAACTTTCTTTTGTTTTGTTGATATTGGTGGAATTGATGACATCACTGATTAAACTTTCTTTTGTTTTGTTGATATTGGTGGAATTGATGACCATCACTGATTAAACTTTCTTTTGTTTTGTTGATATTGGTGGAATTGATGACCATCACTGATTAAACTTTCTTTTGTTTTGTTGATATTGGTGGAATTGATGACCATCACTGATTAAACTTTCTTTTGTTTTGTTGATATTGGTGGAATTGATGACCATCACTGATTAAACTTTCTTTTGTTTTGTTGATATTGGTGGAATTGATGACCATCACTGATTAAACTTTCTTTTGTTTTGTTGATATTGGTGGAATTGATGACCATCACTGATTAAACTTTCTTTTGTTTTGTTGATATTGGTGGAATTGATGACCATCACTGATTAAACTTTCTTTTGTTTTGTTGATATTGGTGGAATTGATGACCATCACTGATTAAACTTTCTTTTGTTTTGTTGATATTGGTGGAATTGATGACCATCACTGATTAAACTTTCTTTTGTTTTGTTGATATTGGTGGAATTGATGACCATCACTGATTAAACTTTCTTTTGTTTTGTTGATATTGGTGGAATTGATGACCATCACTGATTAAACTTTCTTTTGTTTTGTTGATATTGGTGGAATTGATGACCATCACTGATTAAACTTTCTTTTGTTTTGTTGATATTGGTGGAATTGATGACCATCACTGATTAAACTTTCTTTTGTTTTGTTGATATTGGTGGAATTGATGACCATCACTGATTAAACTTTCTTTTGTTTTGTTGATATTGGTGGAATTGATGACCATCACTGATTAAACTTTCTTTTGTTTTGTTGATATTGGTGGAATTGATGACCATCACTGATTAAACTTTCTTTTGTTTTGTTGATATTGGTGGAATTGATGACCATCACTGATTAAACTTTCTTTTGTTTTGTTGATATTGGTGGAATTGATGACCATCACTGATTAAACTTTCTTTTGTTTTGTTGATATTGGTGGAATTGATGACCATCACTGATTAAACTTTCTTTTGTTTTGTTGATATTGGTGGAATTGATGACCATCACTGATTAAACTTTCTTTTGTTTTGTTGATATTGGTGGAATTGATGACCATCACTGATTAAACTTTCTTTTGTTTTGTTGATATTGGTGGAATTGATGACCATCACTGATTAAACTTTCTTTTGTTTTGTTGATATTGGTGGAATTGATGACCATCACTGATTAAACTTTCTTTTGTTTTGTTGATATTGGTGGAATTGATGACCATCACTGATTAAACTTTCTTTTGTTTTGTTGATATTGGTGGAATTGATGACCATCACTGATTAAACTTTCTTTTGTTTTGTTGATATTGGTGGAATTGATGACCATCACTGATTAAACTTTCTTTTGTTTTGTTGATATTGGTGGAATTGATGACCATCACTGATTAAACTTTCTTTTGTTTTGTTGATATTGGTGGAATTGATGACCATCACTGATTAAACTTTCTTTTGTTTTGTTGATATTGGTGGAATTGATGACCATCACTGATTAAACTTTCTTTTGTTTTGTTGATATTGGTGGAATTGATGACCATCACTGATTAAACTTTCTTTTGTTTTGTTGATATTGGTGGAATTGATGACCATCACTGATTAAACTTTCTTTTGTTTTGTTGATATTGGTGGAATTGATGACCATCACTGATTAAACTTTCTTTTGTTTTGTTGATATTGGTGGAATTGATGACCATCACTGATTAAACTTTCTTTTGTTTTGTTGATATTGGTGGAATTGATGACCATCACTGATTAAACTTTCTTTTGTTTTGTTGATATTGGTGGAATTGATGACCATCACTGATTAAACTTTCTTTTGTTTTGTTGATATTGGTGGAATTGATGACCATCACTGATTAAACTTTCTTTTGTTTTGTTGATATTGGTGGAATTGATGACCATCACTGATTAAACTTTCTTTTGTTTTGTTGATATTGGTGGAATTGATGACCATCACTGATTAAACTTTCTTTTGTTTTGTTGATATTGGTGGAATTGATGACCATCACTGATTAAACTTTCTTTTGTTTTGTTGATATTGGTGGAATTGATGACCATCACTGATTAAACTTTCTTTTGTTTTGTTGATATTGGTGGAATTGATGACCATCACTGATTAAACTTTCTTTTGTTTTGTTGATATTGGTGGAATTGATGACCATCACTGTTTAAACTTTCTTTTGTTTTGTTGATATTGGTGGAATTGATGACCATCACTGATTAAACTTTCTTTTGTTTTGTTGATATTGGTGGAATTGATGACCATCACTGTTTAAACTTTCTTTTGTTTTGTTGATATTGGTGGAATTGATGACCATCACTGATTAAACTTTCTTTTGTTTTGTTGATATTGGTGGAATTGATGACCATCACTGATTAAACTTTCTTTTGTTTTGTTGATATTGGTGGAATTGATGACCATCACTGATTAAACTTTCTTTTGTTTTGTTGATATTAGTGGAATTGATGACCATCACTGATTAAACTTTCTTTTGTTTTGTTGATATTGGTGGAATTGGTGACCATCACTGATTAAACTTTCTTTTGTTTTGTTGATATTGGTGGAATTGATGACCATCACTGATTAAACTTTCTTTTGTTTTGTTGATATTGCTGGAATTGATGACCATCACTGATTAAACTTTCTTTTGTTTTGTTGATATTGGTGGAATTGATGATCATCACTGTTTAAACTTTCTTTTGTTTTGTTGATATTAGTGGAATTGATGACCATCACTGATTAAACTTTCTTTTGTTTTGTTGATATTAGTGGAATTGATGACCATCACTGTTTAAACTTTCTTTTGTTTTGTTGATATTGGTGGAATTGATGACCATCACTGTTTAAACTTTCTTTTGTTTTGTTGATATTGGTGGAATTGATGTCCATCACTGATTAAACTTTCTTTTGTTTTGTTGATATTGGTGGAATTGATGACCATCACTGTTTAAACTTTCTTTTGTTTTGTTGATATTGGTGGAATTGATGACCATCACTGATTAAACTTTCTTTTGTTTTGTTGATATTGGTGGAATTGATGACCATCACTGTTTAAACTTTCTTTAGTTTTGTTGATATTGGTGGAATTGATGACCATCACTGTTTAAACTTTCTTTTGTTTTGTTGATATTGGTGGAATTGATGACCATCACTGATTAAACTTTCTTTTGTTTTGTTGATATTGGTGGAATTGATGACCATCACTGATTAAACTTTCTTTTGTTTTGTTGATATTGGTGGAATTGATGACCATCACTGATTAAACTTTCTTTTGTTTTGTTGATATTGGTGGAATTGATGACCATCACTGTTTAAACTTTCTTTTGTTTTGTTGATATTGGTGGAATTGATGACCATCACTGATTAAACTTTCTTTTGTTTTGTTGATATTGGTGGAATTGATGACCATCACTGATTAAACTTTCTTTTGTTTTGTTGATATTGGTGGAATTGATGACCATTACTGATTAAACTTTCTTTTGTTTTGTTGATATTAGTGGAATTGATGACCATCACTGATTAAACTTTCTTTTGTTTTGTTGATATTGGTGGAATTGGTGACCATCACTGATTAAACTTTCTTTTGTTTTGTTGATATTGGTGGAATTGATGACCATCACTGATTAAACTTTCTTTTGTTTTGTTGATATTGCTGGAATTGATGACCATCACTGATTAAACTTTCTTTTGTTTTGTTGATATTGGTGGAATTGATGATCATCACTGTTTAAACTTTATTTTGTTTTGTTGATATTAGTGGAATTGATGACCATCACTGATTAAACTTTCTTTTGTTTTGTTGATATTAGTGGAATTGATGACCATCACTGTTTAAACTTTCTTTTGTTTTGTTGATATTGGTGGAATTGATGACCACCACTGTTTAAACTTTCTTTTGTTTTGTTGA
>CAUJNP010000082.1:0-41714 GCA_963383655.1 Bathymodiolus septemdierum | reverse complement strand
ACAATCAGATTCTTCATTTTGTATTGATACTGGTTTGTGGTTACATTAACCATCAGATTCTTCATTTTGTATTGATACTGGTTTGTTGTTGCATTAACAATCAGATTCTTCATTTTGTATTGATACTGGTTTGTGGTTACATTAACAATCAGATTCTTCATTTTGTATTGATACTGGTTTGTGGTTACATTAACAATCAGATTCTTCATTTTGTATTGATACTGGTTTGTGGTTACATTAACAATCAGATTCTTCATTTTGTATTGATACTGGTTTGTGGTTACATTAACCAATCAGATTCTTCATTTTGTATTGATACTGGTTTGTGGTTACATTAACAATCAGATTCTTCATTTTGTATTGATACTGGTTTGTGGTTACATTAACAATCAGATTCTTCATTTTGTATTGATACTGGTTTGTGGTTACATTAGCAATCAGATTCTTCATTTTGTATTGATACTGGTTTGTGGTTACATTAACAATCAGATTCTTCATTTTGTATTGATACTGGTTTGTGGTTACATTAACAATCAGATTCTTCATTTTGTATTGATACTGGTTTTTGGTTACATTAACAATCAGATTCTTCATTTTGTATTGATACTGGTTTGTGGTTACATTAACAATCAGATTCTTCATTTTGTATTGATACTGGTTTGTGGTTACATTAACAATCAGATTCTTCATTTTGTATTGATACTGGTTTGTGGTTACATTAACAATCAGATTCTTCATTTTGTATTGATACTGGTTTGTGGTTACATTAACAATCAGATTCTTCATTTTGTATTGATACTGGTTTGTGGTTACATTAACAATCAGATTCTTCATTTTGTATTGATACTGGTTTGTGGTTACATTAACAATCAGATTCTTCATTTTGTATTGATACTGGTTTGTGGTTACATTAACAATCAGATTCTTCATTTTGTATTGATACTGGTTTGTGGTTACATTAACAATCAGATTCTTCATTTTGTATTGATACTGGTTTGTGGTTACATTAACAATCAGATTCTTCATTTTGTATTGATACTGGTTTGTGGTTACATTAACAATCAGATTCTTCATTTTGTATTGATACTGGTTTGTGGTTACATTAACAATCAGATTCTTCATTTTGTATTGATACTGGTTTGTGGTTAGATTAACAATCATATTCTTCATTTTTGTATTGATACTGGTTTGTGGTTACATTAACAATCAGATTCTTCATTTTGTATTGATACTGGTTTTTGGTTACATTAGCAATCAGATTCTTCATTTTGTATTGAGACTGGTTTGTGGTTACATTAACAATCAGATTCTTCATTTTGTATTGATACTGGTTTGCGGTTACATTAACCATCAGATTCTTCATTTTGTATTGATACTGGTTTGTGGTTACATTAACAATCAGATTCTTCATTTTGTATTGATACTGGTTTGTGGTTACATTAGCAATCAGATTCTTCATTTTGTATTGGTACTGGTTTGTGGTTACATTAACAATCAGATTCTTCATTTTGTATTGATACTGGTTTGTGGTTACATTAACAATCAGATTCTTCATTTTGTATTGATACTGGTTTGTGGTTGCATTAACAATCAGATTCTTCATTTTGTATTGATACTGGTTTGTGGTTACATTAACAATCAGATTCTTCATTTTGTATTGATACTGGTTTGTGGTTACATTAACAATCAGATTCTTCATTTTGTATTGATACTGGTTTGTGGTTACCTTAACAATCAGATTCTTCATTTTGTATTGATACTGGTTAGTGGTTACATTAACAATCAGATTCTTCATTTTGTATTGATACTGGTTTGTGGTTACATTAACAATCAGATTCTTCATTTTGTATTGATACTGGTTTGTGGTTACATTAACAATCAGATTCTTCATTTTGTATTGATACTGGTTTGTGGTTACATTAACAATCAGATTCTTCATTTTGTATTGATACTGGTTTGTGGTTACATTAACAATCAGATTCTTCATTTTGTATTGATACTGGTTTGTGGTTAGATTAACAATCAGATTCTTCATTTTGTATTGGTACTGGTTTGTGGTTACATTAACAATCAGATTCTTCATTTTGTATTGATACTGGTTTGTGGTTACTTTAGCAATCAGATTCTTCATTTTGTATTGATACTAGTTTGTGGTTACATTAACAATCAGATTCTTCATTTTGTATTGGTACTGGTTTGTGGTTACATTAACAATCAGATTCTTCATTTTGTATTGATACTGGTTAGTGGTTACATTAACAATCAGATTCTTCATTTTGTATTGATACTGGTTTGTGTTTACATTAACAATCAGATTCTTCATTTTGTATTGATACTGGTTTGTGGTTACATTAACAATCAGATTCTTCATTTTGTATTGATACTGGTTTGTGGTTACATTAACAATCAGATTCTTCATTTTGTATTGATACTGGTTTGTGGTTACATTAACAATCAGATTCTTCATTTTGTATTGATACTGGTTTGTGGTTAGATTAACAATCAGATTCTTCATTTTGTATTGGTACTGGTTTGTGGTTACATTAACAATCAGATTCTTCATTTTGTATTGATACTGGTTTGTGGTTACATTAGCAATCAGATTCTTCATTTTGTATTGATACTGGTTTGTGGTTACATTAACAATCAGATTCTTCATTTTGTATTGGTACTGGTTTGTGGTTACATTAACAATCAGATTCTTCATTTTGTATTGATACTGGTTTGTGGTTACATTAACAATCAGATTCTTCATTTTGTATTGATACTGGTTTGTGGTTACATTAACAATCAGATTCTTCATTTTGTATTGATACTGGTTTGCGGTTACATTAACAATCAGATTCTTCATTTTGTATTGATACTGGTTTGTGGTTACATTAACAATCAGATTCTTCATTTTGTATTTATACTGGTTTGTGGTTACATTAACAATCAGATTCTTCATTTTGTATTGATACTAGTTTGTGGTTACATTAACAATCAGATTCTTCATTTTGTATTGATACTGGTTTGTGGTTACATTAGCAATCAGATTCTTCATTTTGTATTGGTACTGGTTTGTGGTTACATTAACAATCAGATTCTTCATTTTGTATTGGTACTGGTTTGTGGTTACATTAACAATCAGATTCTTCATTTTGTATTGATACTGGTTTGTGGTTACATTAACAATCAGATTCTTCATTTTGTATTGATACTGGTTTGCGGTTACATTAACAATCAGATTCTTCATTTTGTATTGATACTGGTTTGTGGTTACATTAACAATCAGACTCTTCATTTTGTATTGATACTGGTTTGTGGTTACATTAACAATCAGATTCTTCATTTTGTATTGATACTGGTTTGTGGTTACATTAACAATCAGATTCTTCATTTTGTATTGATACTGGTTTGTGGTTACATTAACAATCAGATTCTTCATTTTGTATTGATACTGGTTTGTGGTTACATTAGCAATCAGATTCTTCATTTTGTATTGATACTGGTTTGTGGTTACATTAACAATCAGATTCTTCATTTTGTATTGATACTGGTTTGTGGATACATTAACAATCAGATTCTTCATTTTGTATTGATACTGGTTTGTGGTTGCATTAACAATCAGATTCTTCATTTTGTATTGATACTGGTTTGTGGCTACATTAACAATCAGATTCTTCATTTTGTATTGATACTGGTTTGTGGTTACATTAACAATCAGATTCTTCATTTTGTATTGATACTGGTTTGTGGTTACATTAACAATCAGATTCTTCATTTTGTATTGATACTGGTCAGTGGTTACATTAACAATCAGATTCTTCATTTTGTATTGATACTGGTTTGTGGTTACATTAACAATCAGATTCTTCATTTTGTATTGATACTGGTTTGTGGTTACATTAACAATCAGATTCTTCATTTTGTATTGATACTGGTTTGTGGTTACATTAACAATCAGATTCTTCATTTTGTATTGATACTGGTTTGTGGTTACATTAACAATCAGACTCTTCATTTTGTATTGATACTGGTTTGCGGTTACATTAACAATCAGATTCTTCATTTTTTATTGATACTGGTTTGTGGTTACATTAACAATCAGATTCTTCATTTTGTATTGATACTGGTTTGTGTTTACATTAGCAATCAGATTCTTCATTTTGTATTGATACTGGTTTGTGGTTACATTAACAATCAGATTCTTCATTTTGTATTGATACTGGTTTGTGGTTACATTAACAATCAGATTCTTCATTTTGTATTGATACTGGTTTGTGGTTACATTAACAATCAGATTCTTCATTTTGTATTGATACTGGTTTGTGGTTACATTAACAATCAGATTCTTCATTTTGTATTGATACTGGTTTGTGGTTACATTAGCAATCAGATTCTTCATTTTGTATTGATACTGGTTTGTGGTTACATTAACAATCAGATTCTTCATTTTGTATTGATACTGGTTTGTGGTTACATTAACAATCAGATTCTTCATTTTGTATTGATACTGGTTTGTGGTTAGATTAACAATCAGATTCTTCATTTTGTATTGGTACTGGTTTGTGGTTACATTAACAATCAGATTCTTCATTTTGTATTGATACTGGTTTGTGGTTACATTAGCAATCAGATTCTTCATTTTGTATTGATACTGGTTTGTGGTTACATTAACAATCAGATTCTTCATTTTGTATTGGTACTGGTTTGTGGTTACATTAACAATCAGATTCTTCATTTTGTATTGATACTGGTTTGTGGTTACATTAACAATCAGATTCTTCATTTTGTATTGATACTGGTTTGTGGTTACATTAACAATCAGATTCTTCATTTTGTATTGATACTGGTTTGTGGTTACATTAACAATCAGATTCTTCATTTTGTATTGATACTGGTTTGTGGTTACATTAACAATCAGATTCTTCATTTTGTATTGATACTGGTTTGTGGTTACATTAACAATCAGATTCTTCATTTTGTATTGATACTGGTTTGTGGTTACATTAGCAATCAGATTCTTCATTTTGTATTGATACTGGTTTGTGGTTACATTAACAATCAGATTCTTCATTTTGTATTGATACTGGTTTGTGGTTACATTAACAATCAGATTCTTCATTTTGTATTGATACTGGTTTGTAGTTACATTAACAATCAGACTCTTCATTTTGTATTGATACTGGTTTGCGGTTACATTAACAATCAGATTCTTCATTTTTTATTGATACTGGTTTGTGGTTACATTAACAATCAGATTCTTCATTTTGTATTGATACTGGTTTGTGTTTACATTAGCAATCAGATTCTTCATTTTGTATTGATACTGGTTTGTGGTTACATTAACAATCAGATTCTTCATTTTGTATTGATACTGGTTTGTGGTTACATTAACAATCAGATTCTTCATTTTGTATTGATACTGGTTTGTGGTTACATTAGCAATCAGATTCTTTATTTTGTATTGATACTGGTTTGTGGTTACATTAACAATCAGATTCTTCATTTTGTATTGATACTGGTTTGTGGGTACATTAACAATCAGATTCTTCATTTTGTATTGATACTGGTTTGTGGTTACATTAACAATCAGATTCTTCATTTTGTATTGATACTGGTTTGTGGTTACATTAGCAATCAGATTCTTCATTTTGTATTGATACTGGTTTGTGGTTACATTAACAATCAGATTCTTCATTTTGTATTGATACTGGTTTGTGGTTACATTAACAATCAGATTCTTCATTTTGTATTGATACTGGTTTGTGGGTACATTAACAATCAGATTCTTCATTTTGTATTGATACTGGTTTGTGGGTACATTAGCAATCAAATTCTTCATTTTGTATTGATACTGGTTTGTGGTTACATTAGCAATCAGATTCTTCATTTTGTATTGATACTGGTTTGTGGTTATATTAACAATCAGATTCTTCATTTTGTATTGATACTGGTTTGTGGTTACATTAACAATCAGATTCTTCATTTTGCATTGATACTGGTTTGTGGTTACATTAACAATCAGATTCTTCATTTTGTATTGATACTGGTTTGTGGTTACATTAACAATCAGATTCTTCATTTTGCATTGATACTGGTTTGTGGTTACATTAACCATCAGATTCTTCATTTTGTATTGATACTGGTTTGTTGTTGCATTAACAATCAGATTCTTCATTTTGTATTGATACTGGTTTGTGGTTACATTAACAATCAGATTCTTCATTTTGTATTGATACTGGTTTGTGGTTACATTAACAATCAGATTCTTCATTTTGTATTGATACTGGTTTGTGGTTACATTAACAATCAGATTCTTCATTTTGTATTGATACTGGTTAGTGGTTACATTAACAATCAGATTCTTCATTTTGTATTGATACTGGTTTGTGGTTACATTAACAATCAGATTCTTCATTTTGTATTGATACTGGTTTGTGGTTACATTAACAATCAGATTCTTCATTTTGTATTGATACTGGTTTGTGGTTACATTAGCAATCAGATTCTTCATTTTGTATTGATACTGGTTTGTGGTTACATTAACAATCAGATTCTTCATTTTGTATTGATACTGGTTTGTGGTTACATTAACAATCAGATTCTTCATTTTGTATTGATACTGGTTTTTGGTTACATTAACAATCAGATTCTTCATTTTGTATTGATACTGGTTTGTGGTTACATTAACAATCAGATTCTTCATTTTGTATTGATACTGGTTTGTTGTTACATTAACAATCAGATTCTTCATTTTGTATTGATACTGTTTTGTGGTTACATTAACAATCAGATTCTTCATTTTGTATTGATACTGGTTTGTGGTTACATTAACAATCAGATTCTTCATTTTGTATTGATACTGGTTTGTGGTTACATTAACAATCAGATTCTTCATTTTGTATTGATACTGGTTTGTGGTTACATTAACAATCAGATTCTTCATTTTGTATTGGTACTGGTTTGTGGTTTCATTAACAATCAGATTCTTCATTTTGTATTGATACTGGTTTGTGGTTACATTAACAATCAGATTCTTCATTTTGTATTGATACTGGTTTGTGGTTACATTAACAATCAGATTCTTCATTTTGTATTGATACTGGTTTGTGGTTACATTAACAATCAGATTCTTCATTTTGTATTGATACTGGTTTGTGGTTACATTAACAATCAGATTCTTCATTTTGTATTGATACTGGTTTGTGGTTAGATTAACAATCATATTCTTCATTTTGTATTGGTACTGGTTTGTGGTTACATTAACAATCAGATTCTTCATTTTGTATTGATACTGGTTTGTGGTTACATTAACAATCAGATTCTTCATTTTGTATTGATACTGGTTTGTGGTTGCATTAACAATCAGATTCTTCATTTTGTATTGATACTGGTTTGTGGTTACATTAACAATCAGATTCTTCATTTTGTATTGATACTGGTTTGTGGTTACATTAACAATCAGATTCTTCATTTTGTATTGATACTGGTTTGTGGTTACCTTAACAATCAGATTCTTCATTTTGTATTGATACTGGTTAGTGGTTACATTAACAATCAGATTCTTCATTTTGTATTGATACTGGTTTGTGGTTACATTAACAATCAGATTCTTCATTTTGTATTGATACTGGTTTGTGGTTACATTAACAATCAGATTCTTCATTTTGTATTGATACTGGTTTGTGGTTACATTAACAATCAGATTCTTCATTTTGTATTGATACTGGTTTGTGGTTACATTAACAATCAGATTCTTCATTTTGTATTGATACTGGTTTGTGGTTAGATTAACAATCAGATTCTTCATTTTGTATTGGTACTGGTTTGTGGTTACATTAACAATCAGATTCTTCATTTTGTATTGATACTGGTTTGTGGTTACTTTAGCAATCAGATTCTTCATTTTGTATTGATACTAGTTTGTGGTTACATTAACAATCAGATTCTTCATTTTGTATTGGTACTGGTTTGTGGTTACATTAACAATCAGATTCTTCATTTTGTATTGATACTGGTTAGTGGTTACATTAACAATCAGATTCTTCATTTTGTATTGATACTGGTTTGTGGTTACATTAACAATCAGATTCTTCATTTTGTATTGATACTGGTTTGTGGTTACATTAACAATCAGATTCTTCATTTTGTATTGATACTGGTTTGTGGTTACATTAACAATCAGATTCTTCATTTTGTATTGATACTGGTTTGTGGTTACATTAACAATCAGATTCTTCATTTTGTATTGATACTGGTTAGTGGTTACATTAACAATCAGATTCTTCATTTTGTATTGATACTGGTTTGTGGTTACATTAACAATCAGATTCTTCATTTTGTATTGATACTGGTTTGTGGTTACATTAACAATCAGATTCTTCATTTTGTATTGATACTGGTTTGTGGTTACATTAACAATCAGATTCTTCATTTTGTATTGATACTGGTTTGTGGTTACATTAACAATCAGATTCTTCATTTTGTATTGATACTGGTTTGTGGTTAGATTAACAATCAGATTCTTCATTTTGTATTGGTACTGGTTTGTGGTTACATTAACAATCAGATTCTTCATTTTGTATTGATACTGGTTTGTGGTTACATTAGCAATCAGATTCTTCATTTTGTATTGATACTGGTTTGTGGTTACATTAACAATCAGATTCTTCATTTTGTATTGGTACTGGTTTGTGGTTACATTAACAATCAGATTCTTCATTTTGTATTGATACTGGTTTGTGGTTACATTAACAATCAGATTCTTCATTTTGTATTGATACTGGTTTGTGGTTACATTAGCATTCAGATTCTTCATTTTGTATTGATACTGGTTTGCGGTTACATTAACAATCAGATTCTTCATTTTGTATTGATACTGGTTTGTGGTTACATTAACAATCAGATTCTTCATTTTGTATTGATACTGGTTTGTGGTTACATTAACAATCAGATTCTTCATTTTGTATTGATACTGGTTTGTGGTTACATTAACAATCAGATTCTTCATTTTGTATTGATACTGGTTTGTGGTTACATTAGCAATCAGATTCTTCATTTTGTATTGGTACTGGTTTGTGGTTACATTAACAATCAGATTCTTCATTTTGTATTGGTACTGGTTTGTGGTTACATTAACAATCAGATTCTTCATTTTGTATTGATACTGGTTTGTGGTTACATTAACAATCAGATTCTTCATTTTGTATTGATACTGGTTTGTGGTTGCATTAACAATCAGATTCTTCATTTTGTATTAATACTGGTTTGTGGCTACATTAACAATCAGATTCTTCATTTTGTATTGATACTGGTTTGTGGTTACATTAACAATCAGATTCTTCATTTTGTATTGATACTGGTTTGTGGTTACATTAACAATCAGATTCTTCATTTTGTATTGATACTGGTTAGTGGTTACATTAACAATCAGATTCTTCATTTTGTATTGATACTGGTTTGTGGTTACATTAACAATCAGATTCTTCATTTTGTATTGATACTGGTTTGTGGTTACATTAACAATCAGATTCTTCATTTTGTATTGATACTGGTTTGTGGTTACATTAACGATCAGATTCTTCATTTTGTATTGATACTGGTTTGTGGTTACATTAACAATCAGATTCTTCATTTTGTATTGATACTGGTTTGTGGTTAGATTAACAATCAGATTCTTCATTTTGTTTTGGTACTGGTTTGTGGTTACATTAACAATCAGATTCTTCATTTTGTATTGATACTGGTTTGTGGTTACATTAGCAATCAGATTCTTCATTTTGTATTGATACTGGTTTGTGGTTACATTAACAATCAGATTCTTCATTTTGTATTGGTACTGGTTTGTGGTTACATTAACAATCAGATTCTTCATTTTGTATTGATACTGGTTTGTGGTTACATTAACAATCAGATTCTTCATTTTGTATTGATACTGGTTTGTGGTTACATTAACAATCAGATTCTTCATTTTGTATTGATACTGGTTTGCGGTTACATTAACAATCAGATTCTTCATTTTGTATTGATACTGGTTTGTGGTTACATTAACAATCAGATTCTTCATTTTGCATTGATACTGGTTTGTGGTTACATTAACAATCAGATTCTTCATTTTGTATTGATACTGGTTTGTGGTTACATTAACAATCAGATTCTTCATTTTGTATTGATACTGGTTTCTGGTTACATTAGCAATCAGATTCTTCATTTTGTATTGGTACTGGTTTGTGGTTACATTAACAATCAGATTCTTCATTTTGTATTGGTACTGGTTTGTGGTTACATTAACAATCAGATTCTTCATTTTGTATTGATACTGGTTTGTGGTTACATTAACAATCAGATTCTTCATTTTGTATTGATACTGGTTTGCGGTTACATTAACAATCAAATTCTTCATTTTGTATTGATACTGGTTTGTGGTTACATTAACAATCAGACTCTTCATTTTGTATTGATACTGGTTTGTGGTTACATTAACAATCAGATTCTTCATTTTGTATTGATACTGGTTTGTGGTTACATTAACAATCAGATTCTTCATTTTGTATTGATACTGGTTTGTGGTTACATTAACAATCAGATTCTTCATTTTGTATTGATACTGGTTTGTGGTTACATTAGCAATCAGATTCTTCATTTTGTATTGATACTGGTTTGTGGTTACATTAACAATCAGATTCTTCATTTTGTATTGATACTGGTTTGAGGGTACATTAACAATCAGATTCTTCATTTTGTATTGATACTGGTTTGTGGTTACATTAACAATCAGATTCTTCATTTTGTATTGATACTGGTTTGTGGTTACATTAACAATCAGATTCTTCATTTTGTATTGATACTGGTTTGTGGTTACATTAACAATCAGATTCTTCATTTTGTATTGATACTGGTTTGTGGTTACATTAACAATCAGATTCTTCATTTTGTATTGATACTGGTTTGTGGTTACATTAGCAATCAGATTCTTCATTTTGTATTGATACTGGTTTGTGGTTACATTAACAATCAGATTCTTCATTTTGTATTGATACTGGTTTGTGGGTACATTAACAATCAGATTCTTCATTTTGTATTGATACTGGTTTGTGGTTACATTAACAATCAGATTCTTCATTTTGTATTGATACTGGTTTGTGGTTACATTAACAATCAGATTCTTCATTTTGTATTGATACTGGTTTGTGGTTACATTAACAATCAGATTCTTCATTTTGTATTGATACTGGTTTGTGGTTACATTAACCATCAGATTCTTCATTTTGTATTGATACTGGTTTGTGGTTACATTAACAATCAGATTCTTCATTTTGTATTGATACTGGTTTGTGGTTACATTAACAATCAGATTCTTCATTTTGTATTGATTAACAATCAGATTCTTCATTTTGTATTGATACTGGTTTGTGGTTACATTAACAATCAGATTCTTCATTTTGTATTGATACTGGTTTTGTGGTTACATTAACAATCAGATTCTTCATTTTGTATTGATACTGGTTTGTGGTTACATTAACAATCAGATTCTTCATTTTGTATTGATACTGGTTGTGGTTACTAGTGACGAGTTAACAATCAGATTCTTCATTTTGTATTGATACTGGTTTGTGGTTACATTAACAATCAGATTCTTCATTTTGTATTGATACTGGTTTGTGGTTACGAGTATTAACAATCAGATTCTTCATTTTGTATTGATACTGGTTTGTGGTTACATTAACAATCAGATTCTTCATTTTGTATTGATACTGGTTTGTGGTTACATTAACAATCAGATTCTTCATTTTGTATTGATACTGGTTTGTGGTTACATTAACAATCAGATTCTTCATTTTGTATTGATACTGGTTTGTGGTTACATTAACAATCAGATTCTTCATTTTGTATTGATACTGGTTTGTGGTTACATTAACAATCAGATTCTTCATTTTGTATTGATACTGGTTTGTGGTTACATTAACAATCAGATTCTTCATTTTGTATTGATACTGGTTTGTGGTTACATTAACAATCAGATTCTTCATTTTGTATTGATACTGGTTTGTGGTTACATTAACAATCAGATTCTTCATTTTGTATTGATACTGGTTTGTGGTTACATTAACAATCAGATTCTTCATTTTGTATTGATACTGGTTTGTGGTTACATTAACAATCAGATTCTTCATTTTGTATTGATACTGGTTTGTGGTTACATTAACAATCAGATTCTTCATTTTGTATTGATACTGGTTTGTGGTTACATTAACAATCAGATTCTTCATTTTGTATTGATACTGGTTTGTGGTTACATTAACAATCAGATTCTTCATTTTGTATTGATACTGGTTTGTGGTTACATTAACAATCAGATTCTTCATTTTGTATTGATACTGGTTTGTGGTTACATTAACAATCAGATTCTTCATTTTGTATTGATACTGGTTTGTGGTTACATTAACAATCAGATTCTTCATTTTGTATTGATACTGGTTTGTGGTTACATTAACAATCAGATTCTTCATTTTGTATTGATACTGGTTTGTGGTTACATTAACAATCAGATTCTTCATTTTGTATTGATACTGGTTTGTGGTTACATTAACAATCAGATTCTTCATTTTGTATTGATACTGGTTTGTGGTTACATTAACAATCAGATTCTTCATTTTGTATTGATACTGGTTTGTGGTTACATTAACAATCAGATTCTTCATTTTGTATTGATACTGGTTTGTGGTTACATTAACAATCAGATTCTTCATTTTGTATTGATACTGGTTTGTGGTTACATTAACAATCAGATTCTTCATTTTGTATTGATACTGGTTTGTGGTTACATTAACAATCAGATTCTTCATTTTGTATTGATACTGGTTTGTGGTTACATTAACAATCAGATTCTTCATTTTGTATTGATACTGGTTTGTGGTTACATTAACAATCAGATTCTTCATTTTGTATTGATACTGGTTTGTGGTTACATTAACAATCAGATTCTTCATTTTGTATTGATACTGGTTTGTGGTTACATTAACAATCAGATTCTTCATTTTGTATTGATACTGGTTTGTGGTTACATTAACAATCAGATTCTTCATTTTGTATTGATACTGGTTTGTGGTTACATTAACAATCAGATTCTTCATTTTGTATTGATACTGGTTTGTGGTTACATTAACAATCAGATTCTTCATTTTGTATTGATACTGGTTTGTGGTTACATTAACAATCAGATTCTTCATTTTGTATTGATACTGGTTTGTGGTTACATTAACAATCAGATTCTTCATTTTGTATTGATACTGGTTTGTGGTTTAGTTATTGACAATCAGATTCTTCATTTTGTATTGATACTGGTTTGTGGTTACATTAACAATCAGATTCTTCATTTTGTATTGATACTGGTTTGTGGTTACATTAACAATCAGATTCTTCATTTTGTATTGATACTGGTTTGTGGTTACATTAACAATCAGATTCTTCATTTTGTATTGATACTGGTTTGTTGTTACATTAACAATCAGATTCTTCATTTTGTATTGATACTGGTTTGTGGTTACATTAACAATCAGATTCTTCATTTTGTACTGATACTGGTTTGTGGTTACATTAACAATCAGATTCTTCATTTTGTATTGATACTGGTTTGTGGTTACATTAACAATCAGATTCTTCATTTTGTATTGATACTGGTTTGTGGTTACATTAACAATCAGATTCTTCATTTTGTATTGATACTGGTTTGTGGTTACATTAGCAATCAGATTCTTCATTTTGTATTGATACTGGTTTGTGGTTACATTAACAATCAGATTCTTCATTTTGTATTGATACTGGTTTGTGGTTACATTAACAATCAGATTCTTCATTTTGTATTGATACTGGTTTGTGGTTACATTAACAATCAGATTCTTCATTTTGTATTGATACTGGTTTGTGGTTACATTAACAATCAGATTCTTCATTTTGTATTGATACTGGTTTGTGGTTACATTAACAATCAGATTCTTCATTTTGTATTGATACTGGTTTGTGGTTACATTAACAATCAGATTCTTCATTTTGTATTGATACTGGTTTGTGGGTACATTAACAATCAGATTCTTCATTTTGTATTGATACTGGTTTGTGGTTACATTAGCAATCAGATTCTTCATTTTGTATTGATACTGGTTTGTGGTTACATTAACAATCAGATTCTTCATTTTGTATTGATACTGGTTTGTGGTTACATTAACAATCAGATTCTTCATTTTGTATTGATACTGGTTTGTGGTTACATTAACAATCAGATTCTTCATTTTGTATTGATACTGGTTTGTGGTTACATTAACAATCAGATTCTTCATTTTGTATTGATACTGGTTTGTGGTTACATTAACAATCAGATTCTTCATTTTGTATTGATACTGGTTTGTGGTTACATTAACAATCAGATTCTTCATTTTGTATTGATACTGGTTTGTGGTTACATTAACAATCAGATTCTTCATTTTGTATTGATACTGGTTTGTGGTTACATTAACAATCAGATTCTTCATTTTGTATTGGTACTGGTTTGTGGTTACATTAACAATCAGATTCTTCATTTTGTATTGGTACTGGTTTGTGGTTACATTAACAATCAGATTCTTCATTTTGTACTGATACTGGTTTGTTGTTACATTAACAATCAGATTCTTCATTTTGTATTGATACTGGTTTGTGGTTACATTAACAATCAGATTCTTCATTTTGTATTGATACTGGTTTGTGGTTACATTAACAATCAGATTCTTCATTTTGTATTGATACTGGTTTGTGGTTACATTAGCAATCAGATTCTTCATTTTGTATTGATACTGGTTTGTGGTTACATTAACAATCAGATTCTTCATTTTGTATTGATACTGGTTTGTGGTTACATTAACAATCAGATTCTTCATTTTGTATTGATACTGGTTTGTGGTTACATTAACAATCAGATTCTTCATTTTGTATTGATACTGGTTTGTGGTTACATTAACAATCAGATTCTTCATTTTGTATTGATACTGGTTTGTGGTTACATTAACAATCAGATTCTTCATTTTGTATTGATACTGGTTTGTGGTTACATTAACAATCAGATTCTTCATTTTGTATTGATACTGGTTTGCGGTTACATTAACAATCAGATTCTTCATTTTGTATTGATACTGGTTTGTGGTTACATTAACAATCAGATTCTTCATTTTGTATTGATACTGGTTTGTGGTTACATTAACAATCAGATTCTTCATTTTGTATTGATACTGGTTTGTGGTTACATTAACAATCAGATTCTTCATTTTGTATTGATACTGGTTTGTGGTTACATTAACAATCAGATTCTTCATTTTGTATTGATACTGGTTTGCGGTTACATTAACAATCAGATTCTTCATTTTGTATTGATACTGGTTTGTGGTTACATTAACAATCAGATTCTTCATTTTGTATTGATACTGGTTTGTGGTTACATTAACAATCAGATTCTTCATTTTGTATTGATACTGGTTTGTGGTTACATTAACAATCAGATTCTTCATTTTGTATTGATACTGGTTTGTGGTTACATTAACAATCAGATTCTTCATTTTGTATTGGTACTGGTTTGTGGTTACATTAACAATCAGATTCTTCATTTTGTATTGGTACTGGTTTGTGGTTACATTAACAATCAGATTCTTCATTTTGTATTGATACTGGTTTGTGGTTACATTAACAATCAGATTCTTCATTTTGTATTGATACTGGTTTGCGGTTACATTAACAATCAGATTCTTCATTTTGTATTGATACTGGTTTGTGGTTACATTAACAATCAGACTCTTCATTTTGTATTGATACTGGTTTGTGGTTACATTAACAATCAGATTCTTCATTTTGTATTGATACTGGTTTGTGGTTACATTAACAATCAGATTCTTCATTTTGTATTGATACTGGTTTGTGGTTACATTAACAATCAGATTCTTCATTTTGTATTGATACTGGTTTGTGGTTACATTAGCAATCAGATTCTTCATTTTGTATTGATACTGGTTTGTGGTTACATTAACAATCAGATTCTTCATTTTGTATTGATACTGGTTTGTGGTTACATTAACAATCAGATTCTTCATTTTGTATTGATACTGGTTTGTGGTTACATTAACAATCAGATTCTTCATTTTGTATTGATACTGGTTTGTGGTTACATTAACAATCAGATTCTTCATTTTGTATTGATACTGGTTTGTGGTTACATTAACCATCAGATTTTTCATTTTGTATTGATACTGGTTTGTGGTTACATTAACCATCAGATTCTTCATTTTGTATTGATACTGGTTTGTGGTTACATTAACAATCAGATTCTTCATTTTGTATTGATACTGGTTTGTGGTTACATTAACAATCAGATTCTTCATTTTGTATTGATACTGGTTTGTGGTTACATTAACAATCAGATTCTTCATTTTGTATTGATACTGGTTTGTGGTTACATTAGCAATCAGATTCTTCATTTTGTATTGATACTGGTTTGTGGTTACATTAACAATCAGATTCTTCATTTTGTATTGATACTGGTTTGTGGGTACATTAACAATCAGATTCTTCATTTTGTATTGATACTGGTTTGTGGTTACATTAACAATCAGATTCTTCATTTTGTATTGATACTGGTTTGTGGTTACATTAACAATCAGATTCTTCATTTTGTATTGATACTGGTTTGTGTTACATTAACAATCAGATTCTTCATTTTGTATTGACACTGGTTTGTGGTTACATTAACAATCAGATTCTTCATTTTGTATTTATACTGGTTTGTGGTTACATTAACAATCAGAATCTTCATTTTGTATTGATACTGGTTTGCGGTTACATTACCAATCAGATTCTTCATTTTGTATTGATACTGGTTTGTGGTTACATTACCAATCAGATTCTTCATTTTGTATTGATACTGGTATGTGGTTACATTAACAATCAGATTCTTCATTTTGTATTGATACTGGTATGTGGTTACATTAACAATCAGATTCTTCATTTTGTATTGATACTGGTTTGTGGTTACATTAACAATCAGATTCTTCATTTTGTATTGATACTGGTTTGTGGTTACATTAACAATCAGATTCTTCATTTTGTATTGATACTGGTTTGTGGTTACATTAACAATCAGATTCTTCATTTTGTATTGATACTGGTTTGTGGTTACATTAACAATCAGATTCTTCATTTTGTATTGATACTGGTTTGTGGTTACATTAACAATCAGATTCTTCATTTTGTATTGATACTGGTTTGTGGTTACATTACCAATCAGATTCTTCATTTTGTATTGATACTGGTTTGTGGTTACATTACCAATCAGATTCTTCATTTTGTATTGATACTGGTTTGTGGTTACATTACCAATCAGATTCTTCATTTTGTATTGATACTGGTATGTGGTTACATTAACAATCAGATTCTTCATTTTGTATTGATACTGGTTTGTGGTTACATTAACAATCAGATTCTTCATTTTGTATTGATACTGGTTTGTGGTTACATTAACCATCAGATTCTTCATTTTGTATTGATTCTGGTTTGTGGTTACATTAACAATCAGATTCTTCATTTTGCATTGATACTGGTTTGTGGTTACATTAACAATCAGATTCTTCATTTTGTATTGATACTGGTTTGTGGTTACATTAGCAATCAGATTCTTCATTTTGTATTGGTACTGGTTTGTGGTTACATTAACAATCAGATTCTTCATTTTGTATTGGTACTGGTTTGTGGTTACATTAACAATCAGATTCTTCATTTTGTATTGATACTGGTTTGTGGTTACATTAACAATCAGACTCTTCATTTTGTATTGATACTGGTTTGTGGTTACATTAACAATCAGATTCTTCATTTTGTATTGATACTGGTTTGTGGTTACATTAACAATCAGATTCTTCATTTTGTATTGATACTGGTTTGTGGTTACATTACCAATCAGATTCTTCATTTTGTATTGATACTGGTTTGTGGTTACATTACCAATCAGATTCTTCATTTTGTATTGATACTGGTTTGTGGTTACATTACCAATCAGATTCTTCATTTTGTATTGATACTGGTATGTGGTTACATTAACAATCAGATTCTTCATTTTGTATTGATACTGGTTTGTGGTTACATTAACAATCAGATTCTTCATTTTGTATTGATACTGGTTTGTGGTTACATTAACCATCAGATTCTTCATTTTGTATTGATTCTGGTTTGTGGTTACATTAACAATCAGATTCTTCATTTTGCATTGATACTGGTTTGTGGTTACATTAACAATCAGATTCTTCATTTTGTATTGATACTGGTTTGTGGTTACATTAGCAATCAGATTCTTCATTTTGTATTGGTACTGGTTTGTGGTTACATTAACAATCAGATTCTTCATTTTGTATTGGTACTGGTTTGTGGTTACATTAACAATCAGATTCTTCATTTTGTATTGATACTGGTTTGTGGTTACATTAACAATCAGACTCTTCATTTTGTATTGATACTGGTTTGTGGTTACATTAACAATCAGATTCTTCATTTTGTATTGATACTGGTTTGTGGTTACATTAACAATCAGATTCTTCATTTTGTATTGATACTGGTTTGTGGTTACATTAACAATCAGATTCTTCATTTTGTATTGATACTGGTTTGTGGTTACATTAACAATCAGATTCTTCATTTTGTATTGATACTGGTTTGTGGTTACATTAACAATCAGATTCTTCATTTTGTATTGATACTGGTTTGTGGGTACATTAACAATCAGATTCTTCATTTTGTATTGATACTGGTTTGTGGTTACATTAACAATCAGATTCTTCATTTTGTATTGATACTGGTTTGTGGTTACATTAACAATCAGATTCTTCATTTTGTATTGATACTGGTTTGTGGTTACATTAACAATCAGATTCTTCATTTTGTATTGATACTGGTTTGTGGTTACATTAACCATCAGATTTTTCATTTTGTATTGATACTGGTTTGTGGTTACATTAACCATCAGATTCTTCATTTTGTATTGATACTGGTTTGTGGTTACATTAACAATCAGATTCTTCATTTTGTATTGATACTGGTTTGTGGTTACATTAACAATCAGATTCTTCATTTTGTATTGATACTGGTTTGTGGTTACATTAACAATCAGATTCTTCATTTTGTATTGATACTGGTTTGTGGTTACATTAACAATCAGATTCTTCATTTTGTATTGATACTGGTTTGTGGTTACATTAACAATCAGATTCTTCATTTTGTATTGATACTGGTTTGTGGTTACATTAGCAATCAGATTCTTCATTTTGTATTGATACTGGTTTGTGGTTACATTAACAATCAGATTCTTCATTTTGTATTGATACTGGTTTGTGGGTACATTAACAATCAGATTCTTCATTTTGTATTGATACTGGTTTGTGGTTACATTAACAATCAGATTCTTCATTTTGTATTGATACTGGTTTGTGGTTACATTAACAATCAGATTCTTCATTTTGTATTGATACTGGTTTGTGGTTACATTAACAATCAGATTCTTCATTTTGTATTGATACTGGTTTGTGGTTACATTAACCATCAGATTCTTCATTTTGTATTGATACTGGTTTGTGGTTACATTAACAATCAGATTCTTCATTTTGTATTGATACTGGTTTGTGGTTACATTAACAATCAGATTCTTCATTTTGTATTGATACTGGTTTGTGGTTACATTAACAATCAGATTCTTCATTTTGTATTGATACTGGTTTGTGGTTACATTAACAATCAGATTCTTCATTTTGTATTGATACTGGTTTGTGGTTACATTAACAATCAGATTCTTCATTTTGTATTGATACTGGTTTGTGGTTACATTAACAATCAGATTCTTCATTTTGTATTGATACTGGTTTGTGTTACATTAACAATCAGATTCTTCATTTTGTATTGACACTGGTTTGTGGTTACATTAACAATCAGATTCTTCATTTTGTATTGATACTGGTTTGTGGTTACATTAACAATCAGAATCTTCATTTTGTATTGATACTGGTTTGCGGTTACATTACCAATCAGATTCTTCATTTTGTATTCATACTGGTTTGTGGTTACATTACCAATCAGATTCTTCATTTTGTATTGATACTGGTATGTGGTTACATTAACAATCAGATTCTTCATTTTGTATTGATACTGGTTTGTGGTTACATTAACAATCAGATTCTTCATTTTGTATTGATACTGGTTTGTGATTACATTAACAATCAGATTCTTCATTTTGTATTGATACTGGTTTGTGGTTACATTAACAATCAGATTCTTCATTTTGTATTGATACTGGTTTGTGGTTACATTAACAATCAGATTCTTCATTTTGTATTGATACTGGTTTGTGGTTACATTAACAATCAGATTCTTCATTTTGTATTGATACTGGTTTGTGGTTACATTACCAATCAGAATCTTCATTTTGTATTGATACTGGTTTGTGGTTACATTACCAATCAGATTCTTCATTTTGTATTGATACTGGTTTGTGGTTACATTACCAATCAGATTCTTCATTTTGTATTGATACTGGTATGTGGTTACATTAACAATCAGATTCTTCATTTTGTATTGATACTGGTTTGTGGTTACATTAACAATCAGATTCTTCATTTTGTATTGATACTGGTTTGTGGTTACATTAACCATCAGATTCTTCATTTTGTATTGATACTGGTTTGTGGTTACATTAACAATCAGATTCTTCATTTTGTATTGATACTGGTTTGTGGTTACATTAACAATCAGATTCTTCATTTTGTATTGATACTGGTTTGTGGTTACATTAGCAATCAGATTCTTCATTTTGTATTGGTACTGGTTTGTGGTTACATTAACAATCAGAATCTTCATTTTGTATTGGTACTGGTTTGTGGTTACATTAACAATCAGATTCTTCATTTTGTATTGATACTGGTTTGTGGTTACATTAACAATCAGACTCTTCATTTTGTATTGATACTGGTTTGTGGTTACATTAACAATCAGATTCTTCATTTTGTATTGATACTGGTTTGTGGTTACATTAACAATCAGATTCTTCATTTTGTATTGATACTGGTTTGTGGTTACATTAACAATCAGATTCTTCATTTTGTATTGATACTGGTTTGTGGTTACATTAACAATCAGATTCTTCATTTTGTATTGATACTGGTTTGTGGTTACATTAACAATCAGATTCTTCATTTTGTATTGATACTGGTTTGTGGGTACATTAACAATCAGATTCTTCATTTTGTATTGATACTGGTTTGTGGTTACATTAACAATCAGATTCTTCATTTTGTATTGATACTGGTTTGTGGTTACATTAACAATCAGATTCTTCATTTTGTATTGATACTGGTTTGTGGTTACATTAACAATCAGATTCTTCATTTTGTATTGATACTGGTTTGTGGTTACATTAACCATCAGATTTTTCATTTTGTATTGATACTGGTTTGTGGTTACATTAACAATCAGATTCTTCATTTTGTATTGATACTGGTTTGTGGTTACATTAACCATCAGATTCTTCATTTTGTATTGATACTGGTTTGTGGTTACATTAACAATCAGATTCTTCATTTTGTATTGATACTGGTTTGTGGTTACATTAACAATCAGATTCTTCATTTTGTATTGATACTGGTTTGTGGTTACATTAACAATCAGATTCTTCATTTTGTATTGATACTGGTTTGTGTTACATTAACAATCAGATTCTTCATTTTGTATTGACACTGGTTTGTGGTTACATTAACAATCAGATTCTTCATTTTGTATTGATACTGGTTTGTGGTTACATTAACAATCAGAATCTTCATTTTGTATTGATACTGGTTTGCGGTTACATTACCAATCAGATTCTTCATTTTGTATTGATACTGGTTTGTGGTTACATTACCAATCAGATTCTTCATTTTGTATTGATACTGGTATGTGGTTACATTAACAATCAGATTCTTCATTTTGTATTGATACTGGTTTGTGGTTACATTAACAATCAGATTCTTCATTTTGTATTGATACTGGTTTGTGATTACATTAACAATCAGATTCTTCATTTTGTATTGATACTGGTTTGTGGTTACATTAACAATCAGATTCTTCATTTTGTATTGATACTGGTTTGTGGTTACATTAACAATCAGATTCTTCATTTTGTATTGATACTGGTTTGTGGTTACATTAACAATCAGATTCTTCATTTTGTATTGATACTGGTTTGTGGTTACATTAACAATCAGATTCTTCATTTTGTATTGATACTGGTTTGTGGTTACATTAACAATCAGATTCTTCATTTTGTATTGATACTGGTTTGTGGTTACATTACCAATCAGATTCTTCATTTTGTATTGATACTGGTATGTGGTTACATTAACAATCAGATTCTTCATTTTGTATTGATACTGGTTTGTGGTTACATTAACAATCAGATTCTTCATTTTGTATTGATACTGGTTTGTGGTTACATTAACCATCAGATTCTTCATTTTGTATTGATACTGGTTTGTGGTTACATTAACAATCAGATTCTTCATTTTGTATTGATACTGGTTTGTGGTTACATTAACAATCAGATTCTTCATTTTGTATTGATACTGGTTTGTGGTTACATTAGCAATCAGATTCTTCATTTTGTATTGGTACTGGTTTGTGGTTACATTAACAATCAGAATCTTCATTTTGTATTGGTACTGGTTTGTGGTTACATTAACAATCAGATTCTTCATTTTGTATTGATACTGGTTTGTGGTTACATTAACAATCAGACTCTTCATTTTGTATTGATACTGGTTTGTGGTTACATTAACAATCAGATTCTTCATTTTGTATTGATACTGGTTTGTGGTTACATTAACAATCAGATTCTTCATTTTGTATTGATACTGGTTTGTGGTTACATTAACAATCAGATTCTTCATTTTGTATTGATACTGGTTTGTGGTTACATTAACAATCAGATTCTTCATTTTGTATTGATACTGGTTTGTGGTTACATTAACAATCAGATTCTTCATTTTGTATTGATACTGGTTTGTGGGTACATTAACAATCAGATTCTTCATTTTGTATTGATACTGGTTTGTGGTTACATTAACAATCAGATTCTTCATTTTGTATTGATACTGGTTTGTGGTTACATTAACAATCAGATTCTTCATTTTGTATTGATACTGGTTTGTGGTTACATTAACAATCAGATTCTTCATTTTGTATTGATACTGGTTTGTGGTTACATTAACCATCAGATTTTTCATTTTGTATTGATACTGGTTTGTGGTTACATTAACAATCAGATTCTTCATTTTGTATTGATACTGGTTTGTGGTTACATTAACAATCAGATTCTTCATTTTGTATTGATACTGGTTTGTGGTTACATTAACAATCAGATTCTTCATTTTGTATTGATACTGGTTTGTGGTTACATTAACAATCAGATTCTTCATTTTGTATTGATACTGGTTTGTGGTTACATTAACAATCAGATTCTTCATTTTGTATTGATACTGGTTTGTGGTTACATTAACAATCAGATTCTTCATTTTGTATTGATACTGGTTTGTGGTTACATTAGCAATCAGATTCTTCATTTTGTATTGATACTGGTTTGTGGTTACATTAACAATCAGATTCTTCATTTTGTATTGATACTGGTTTGTGGGTACATTAACAATCAGATTCTTCATTTTGTATTGATACTGGTTTGTGGTTACATTAACAATCAGATTCTTCATTTTGTATTGATACTGGTTTGTGGTTACATTAACAATCAGATTCTTCATTTTGTATTGATACTGGTTTGTGGTTACATTAACAATCAGATTCTTCATTTTGTATTGATACTGGTTTGTGGTTACATTAACCATCAGATTCTTCATTTTGTATTGATACTGGTTTGTGGTTACATTAACAATCAGATTCTTCATTTTGTATTGATACTGGTTTGTGGTTACATTAACAATCAGATTCTTCATTTTGCATTGATACTGGTTTGTGGTTACATTAACAATCAGATTCTTCATTTTGTATTGATACTGGTTTGTGGTTACATTAACAATCAGATTCTTCATTTTGTATTGATACTGGTTTGTGTTACATTAACAATCAGATTCTTCATTTTGTATTGACACTGGTTTGTGGTTACATTAACAATCAGATTCTTCATTTTGTATTGATACTGGTTTGTGGTTACATTAACAATCAGATTCTTCATTTTGTATTGATACTGGTTTGTGGTTACATTAACAATCAGATTCTTCATTTTGTATTGATACTGGTTTGTGGTTACATTAACAATCAGATTCTTCATTTTGTATTGATACTGGTTTGTGGTTACATTAACAATCAGATTCTTCATTTTGTATTGATACTGGTTTGTGGTTACATTAACAATCAGATTCTTCATTTTGTATTGATACTGGTTTGTGGTTACATTAACAATCAGATTCTTCATTTTGTATTGATACTGGTTTGTGGTTACATTAGCAATCAGATTCTTCATTTTGTATTGATACTGGTTTGTGGTTACATTAACAATCAGATTCTTCATTTTGTATTGATACTGGTTTGTGGGTACATTAACAATCAGATTCTTCATTTTGTATTGATACTGGTTTGTGGTTACATTAACAATCAGATTCTTCATTTTGTATTGATACTGGTTTGTGGTTACATTAACAATCAGATTCTTCATTTTGTATTGATACTGGTTTGTGGTTACATTAACAATCAGATTCTTCATTTTGTATTGATACTGGTTTGTGGTTACATTAACCATCAGATTCTTCATTTTGTATTGATACTGGTTTGTGGTTACATTAACAATCAGATTCTTCATTTTGTATTGATACTGGTTTGTGGTTACATTAACAATCAGATTCTTCATTTTGCATTGATACTGGTTTGTGGTTACATTAACAATCAGATTCTTCATTTTGTATTGATACTGGTTTGTGGTTACATTAACAATCAGATTCTTCATTTTGTATTGATACTGGTTTGTGTTACATTAACAATCAGATTCTTCATTTTGTATTGACACTGGTTTGTGGTTACATTAACAATCAGATTCTTCATTTTGTATTGATACTGGTTTGTGGTTACATTAACAATCAGAATCTTCATTTTGTATTGATACTGGTTTGCGGTTACATTACCAATCAGATTCTTCATTTTGTATTGATACTGGTTTGTGGTTACATTACCAATCAGATTCTTCATTTTGTATTGATACTGGTATGTGGTTACATTAACAATCAGATTCTTCATTTTGTATTGATACTGGTATGTGGTTACATTAACAATCAGATTCTTCATTTTGTATTGATACTGGTTTGTGGTTACATTAACAATCAGATTCTTCATTTTGTATTGATACTGGTTTGTGGTTACATTAACAATCAGATTCTTCATTTTGTATTGATACTGGTTTGTGGTTACATTAGCAATCAGATTCTTCATTTTGTATTGGTACTGGTTTGTGGTTACATTAACAATCAGATTCTTCATTTTGTATTGGTACTGGTTTGTGGTTACATTAACAATCAGATTCTTCATTTTGTATTGATACTGGTTTGTGGTTACATTAACAATCAGACTCTTCATTTTGTATTGATACTGGTTTGTGGTTACATTAACAATCAGATTCTTCATTTTGTATTGATACTGGTTTGTGGTTACATTAACAATCAGATTCTTCATTTTGTATTGATACTGGTTTGTGGTTACATTAACAATCAGATTCTTCATTTTGTATTGATACTGGTTTGTGGTTACATTAACAATCAGATTCTTCATTTTGTATTGATACTGGTTTGTGGTTACATTAACAATCAGATTCTTCATTTTGTATTGATACTGGTTTGTGGGTACATTAACAATCAGATTCTTCATTTTGTATTGATACTGGTTTGTGGTTACATTAACAATCAGATTCTTCATTTTGTATTGATACTGGTTTGTGGTTACATTAACAATCAGATTCTTCATTTTGTATTGATACTGGTTTGTGGTTACATTAACAATCAGATTCTTCATTTTGTATTGATACTGGTTTGTGGTTACATTAACCATCAGATTTTTCATTTTGTATTGATACTGGTTTGTGGTTACATTAACCATCAGATTCTTCATTTTGTATTGATACTGGTTTGTGGTTACATTAACAATCAGATTCTTCATTTTGTATTGATACTGGTTTGTGGTTACATTAACAATCAGATTCTTCATTTTGTATTGATACTGGTTTGTGGTTACATTAACAATCAGATTCTTCATTTTGTATTGATACTGGTTTGTGGTTACATTAACAATCAGATTCTTCATTTTGTATTGATACTGGTTTGTGGTTACATTAACAATCAGATTCTTCATTTTGTATTGATACTGGTTTGTGGTTACATTAGCAATCAGATTCTTCATTTTGTATTGATACTGGTTTGTGGTTACATTAACAATCAGATTCTTCATTTTGTATTGATACTGGTTTGTGTTACATTAACAATCAGATTCTTCATTTTGTATTGACACTGGTTTGTGGTTACATTAACAATCAGATTCTTCATTTTGTATTGATACTGGTTTGTGGTTACATTAACAATCAGAATCTTCATTTTGTATTGATACTGGTTTGCGGTTACATTACCAATCAGATTCTTCATTTTGTATTGATACTGGTTTGTGGTTACATTACCAATCAGATTCTTCATTTTGTATTGGTACTGGTATGTGGTTACATTAACAATCAGATTCTTCATTTTGTATTGATACTGGTATGTGGTTACATTAACAATCAGATTCTTCATTTTGTATTGATACTGGTTTGTGGTTACATTAACAATCAGATTCTTCATTTTGTATTGATACTGGTTTGTGGTTACATTAACAATCAGATTCTTCATTTTGTATTGATACTGGTTTGTGGTTACATTAGCAATCAGATTCTTCATTTTGTATTGGTACTGGTTTGTGGTTACATTAACAATCAGATTCTTCATTTTGTATTGGTACTGGTTTGTGGTTACATTAACAATCAGATTCTTCATTTTGTATTGATACTGGTTTGTGGTTACATTAACAATCAGACTCTTCATTTTGTATTGATACTGGTTTGTGGTTACATTAACAATCAGATTCTTCATTTTGTATTGATACTGGTTTGTGGTTACATTAACAATCAGATTCTTCATTTTGTATTGATACTGGTTTGTGGTTACATTAACAATCAGATTCTTCATTTTGTATTGATACTGGTTTGTGGTTACATTAACAATCAGATTCTTCATTTTGTATTGATACTGGTTTGTGGTTACATTAACAATCAGATTCTTCATTTTGTATTGATACTGGTTTGTGGTTACATTAACAATCAGATTCTTCATTTTGTATTGATACTGGTTTGTGGTTACATTAACAATCAGATTCTTCATTTTGTATTGATACTGGTTTGTGGGTACATTAACAATCAGATTCTTCATTTTGTATTGATACTGGTTTGTGGTTACATTAACAATCAGATTCTTCATTTTGTATTGATACTGGTTTGTGGTTACATTAACAATCAGATTCTTCATTTTGTATTGATACTGGTTTGTGGTTACATTAACAATCAGATTCTTCATTTTGTATTGATACTGGTTTGTGGTTACATTAACCATCAGATTTTTCATTTTGTATTGATACTGGTTTGTGGTTACATTAACCATCAGATTCTTAATTTTGTATTGATACTGGTTTGTGGTTACATTAACAATCAGATTCTTCATTTTGTATTGATACTGGTTTGTGGTTACATTAACAATCAGATTCTTCATTTTGTATTGATACTGGTTTGTGGTTACATTAACAATCAGATTCTTCATTTTGTATTGATACTGGTTTGTGGTTACATTAACAATCAGATTCTTCATTTTGTATTGATACTGGTTTGTGGTTACATTAGCAATCAGATTCTTCATTTTGTATTGATACTGGTTTGTGGTTACATTAACAATCAGATTCTTCATTTTGTATTGATACTGGTTTGTGGGTACATTAACAATCAGATTCTTCATTTTGTATTGATACTGGTTTGTGGTTACATTAACAATCAGATTCTTCATTTTGTATTGATACTGGTTTGTGGTTACATTAACAATCAGATTCTTCATTTTGTATTGATACTGGTTTGTGGTTACATTAACAATCAGATTCTTCATTTTGTATTGATACTGGTTTGTGGTTACATTAACCATCAGATTTTTCATTTTGTATTGATACTGGTTTGTGGTTACATTAACCATCAGATTCTTAATTTTGTATTGATACTGGTTTGTGGTTACATTAACAATCAGATTCTTCATTTTGTATTGATACTGGTTTGTGGTTACATTAACAATCAGATTCTTCATTTTGTATTGATACTGGTTTGTGGTTACATTAACAATCAGATTCTTCATTTTGTATTGATACTGGTTTGTGGTTACATTAACAATCAGATTCTTCATTTTGTATTGATACTGGTTTGTGGTTACATTAGCAATCAGATTCTTCATTTTGTATTGATACTGGTTTGTGGTTACATTAACAATCAGATTCTTCATTTTGTATTGATACTGGTTTGTGGGTACATTAACAATCAGATTCTTCATTTTGTATTGATACTGGTTTGTGGTTACATTAACAATCAGATTCTTCATTTTGTATTGATACTGGTTTGTGGTTACATTAACCATCAGATTTTCATTTTGTATTGATACTGGTTTGTGGTTACATTAACCATCAGATTCTTAATTTTGTATTGATACTGGTTTGTGGTTACATTAACAATCAGATTCTTCATTTTGTATTGATACTGGTTTGTGGTTACATTAACAATCAGATTCTTCATTTTGTATTGATACTGGTTTGTGGTTACATTAACAATCAGATTCTTCATTTTGTATTGATACTGGTTTGTGGTTACATTAACAATCAGATTCTTCATTTTGTATTGATACTGGTTTGTGGGTACATTAACAATCAGATTCTTCATTTTGTATTGATACTGGTTTGTGGTTACATTAACAATCAGATTCTTCATTTTGTATTGATACTGGTTTGTGGTTACATTAACAATCAGATTCTTCATTTTGTATTGATACTGGTTTGTGGTTACATTAACAATCAGATTCTTCATTTTGTATTGATACTGGTTTGTGGTTACATTAACAATCAGATTCTTCATTTTGTATTGATACTGGTTTGTGGTTACATTAACAATCAGATTCTTCATTTTGTATTGATACTGGTTTGTGGGTACATTAACAATCAGATTCTTCATTTTGTATTGATACTGGTTTGTGGTTACATTAACAATCAGATTCTTCATTTTGTATTGATACTGGTTTGTGGTTACATTAACAATCAGATTCTTCATTTTGTATTGATACTGGTTTGTGGTTACATTAACAATCAGATTCTTCATTTTGTATTGATACTGGTTTGTGGTTACATTAACCATCAGATTCTTCATTTTGTATTGATACTGGTTTGTGGTTACATTAACAATCAGATTCTTCATTTTGTATTGATACTGGTTTGTGGTTACATTAACAATCAGATTCTTCATTTTGCATTGATACTGGTTTGTGGTTACATTAACAATCAGATTCTTCATTTTGTATTGATACTGGTTTGTGGTTACATTAACAATCAGATTCTTCATTTTGTATTGATACTGGTTTGTGTTACATTAACAATCAGATTCTTCATTTTGTATTGACACTGGTTTGTGGTTACATTAACAATCAGATTCTTCATTTTGTATTGATACTGGTTTGTGGTTACATTAACAATCAGAATCTTCATTTTGTATTGATACTGGTTTGCGGTTACATTACCAATCAGGTTCTTCATTTTGTATTGATACTGGTTTGTGGTTACATTACCAATCATATTCTTCATTTTGTATTGATACTGGTATGTGGTTACATTAACAATCAGATTCTTCATTTTGTATTGATACTGGTATGTGGTTACATTAACAATCAGATTCTTCATTTTGTATTGATACTGGTTTGTGGTTACATTAACAATCAGATTCTTCATTTTGTATTGATACTGGTTTGTGGTTACATTAACAATCAGATTCTTCATTTTGTATTGATACTGGTTTGTGTTACATTAACAATCAGATTCTTCATTTCGTATTGACACTGGTTTGTGGTTACATTAACAATCAGATTCTTCATTTTGTATTGATACTGGTTTGTGGTTACATTAACAATCAGAATCTTCATTTTGTATTGATACTGGTTTGCGGTTACATTACCAATCAGATTCTTCATTTTGTATTGATACTGGTTTGTGGTTACATTACCAATCAGATTCTTCATTTTGTATTGATACTGGTATGTGGTTACATTAACAATCAGATTCTTCATTTTGTATTGATACTGGTATGTGGTTACATTAACAATCAGATTCTTCATTTTGTATTGATACTGGTTTGTTGTTACATTAACAATCAGATTCTTCATTTTGTATTGATACTGGTTTGTGGTTACATTAACAATCAGATTCTTCATTTTGTATTGATACTGGTTTGTGGTTACATTAACAATCAGATTCTTCATTTTGTATTGATACTGGTTTGTGGTTACATTAACCATCAGATTCTTCATTTTGTATTGATACTGGTTTGTGGTTACATTAACAATCAGATTCTTCATTTTGTATTGATACTGGTTTGTGGTTACATTAACAATCAGATTCTTCATTTTGCATTGATACTGGTTTGTGGTTACATTAACAATCAGATTCTTCATTTTGTATTGATACTGGTTTGTGGTTACATTAGCAATCAGATTCTTCATTTTGTATTGATACTGGTTTGTGTTACATTAACAATCAGATTCTTCATTTTGTATTGACACTGGTTTGTGGTTACATTAACAATCAGATTCTTCATTTTGTATTGATACTGGTTTGTGGTTACATTAACAATCAGAATCTTCATTTTGTATTGATACTGGTTTGCGGTTACATTACCAATCAGATTCTTCATTTTGTATTGATACTGGTTTGTGGTTACATTACCAATCAGATTCTTCATTTTGTATTGATACTGGTATGTGGTTACATTAACAATCAGATTCTTCATTTTGTATTGATACTGGTATGTGGTTACATTAACAATCAGATTCTTCATTTTGTATTGATACTGGTTTGTGGTTACATTAACAATCAGATTCTTCATTTTGTATTGATACTGGTTTGTGGTTACATTAACAATCAGATTCTTCATTTTGTATTGATACTGGTTTGTGTTACATTAACAATCAGATTCTTCATTTTGTATTGACACTGGTTTGTGGTTACATTAACAATCAGATTCTTCATTTTGTATTGATACTGGTTTGTGGTTACATTAACAATCAGAATCTTCATTTTGTATTGATACTGGTTTGCGGTTACATTACCAATCAGATTCTTCATTTTGTATTGATACTGGTTTGTGGTTACATTACCAATCAGATTCTTTATTTTGTATTGATACTGGTATGTGGTTACATTAACAATCAGATTCTTCATTTTGTATTGATACTGGTATGTGGTTACATTAACAATCAGATTCTTCATTTTGTATTGATACTGGTTTGTTGTTACATTAACAATCAGATTCTTCATTTTGTATTGATACTGGTTTGTGGTTACATTAACAATCAGATTCTTCATTTTGTATTGATACTGGTTTGTGGTTACATTAACAATCAGATTCTTCATTTTGTATTGATACTGGTTTGTGGTTACATTAACAATCAGATTCTTCATTTTGTATTGATACTGGTTTGTGGTTACATTAACAATCAGATTCTTCATTTTGTATTGATACTGGTTTGTGGTTACATTAACAATCAGATTCTTCATTTTGTATTGATACTGGTTTGTGTTACATTAACAATCAGATTCTTCATTTTGTATTGACACTGGTTTGTGGTTACATTAACAATCAGATTCTTCATTTTGTATTGATACTGGTTTGTGGTTACATTAACAATCAGAATCTTCATTTTGTATTGATACTGGTTTGCGGTTACATTACCAATCAGATTCTTCATTTTGTATTGATACTGGTTTCTGGTTACATTACCAATCAGATTCTTCATTTTGTATTGATACTGGTATGTGGTTACATTAACAATCAGATTCTTCATTTTGTATTGATACTGGTATGTGGTTACATTAACAATCAGATTCTTCATTTTGTATTGATACTGGTTTGTGGTTACATTAACAATCAGATTCTTCATTTTGTATTGATACTGGTTTGTGGTTACATTAACAATCAGATTCTTCATTTTGTATTGATACTGGTTTGTGTTACATTAACAATCAGATTCTTCATTTTGTATTGACACTGGTTTGTGGTTACATTAACAATCAGATTCTTCATTTTGTATTGATACTGGTTTGTGGTTACATTAACAATCAGAATCTTCATTTTGTATTGATACTGGTTTGCGGTTACATTACCAATCAGATTCTTCATTTTGTATTGATACTGGTTTGTGGTTACATTACCAATCAGATTCTTCATTTTGTATTGATACTGGTATGTGGTTACATTAACAATCAGATTCTTCATTTTGTATTGATACTGGTATGTGGTTACATTAACAATCAGATTCTTCATTTTGTATTGATACTGGTTTGTTGTTACATTAACAATCAGATTCTTCATTTTGTATTGATACTGGTTTGTGGTTACATTAACAATCAGATTCTTCATTTTGTATTGATACTGGTTTGTGGTTACATTAACAACCAGATTCTTCATTTTGTATTGATACTGGTTTGTGGTTACATTAACAATCAGATTCTTCATTTTGTATTGATACTGGTTTGTGGTTACATTAACAATCAGATTCTTCATTTTGTATTGATACTGGTTTGTGGTTACATTAACAATCAGATTCTTCATTTTGTATTGATACTGGTTTGTGGTTACATTAACAATCAGATTCTTCATTTTGTATTGATACTGGTTTGTGGTTACATTAACAATCAGATTCTTCATTTTGTATTGATACTGGTTTGTGGGTACATTAACAATCAGATTCTTCATTTTGTATTGATACTGGTTTGTGGTTACATTAACAATCAGATTCTTCATTTTGTATTGATACTGGTTTGTGGTTACATTAACAATCAGATTCTTCATTTTGTATTGATACTGGTTTGTGGTTACATTAACAATCAGATTCTTCATTTTGTATTGATACTGGTTTGTGGTTACATTAACCATCAGATTTTTCATTTTGTATTGATACTGGTTTGTGGTTACATTAACAATCAGATTCTTCATTTTGTATTGATACTGGTTTGTGTTACATTAACAATCAGATTCTTCATTTTGTATTGACACTGGTTTGTGGTTACATTAACAATCAGATTCTTCATTTTGTATTGATACTGGTTTGTGGTTACATTAACAATCAGAATCTTCATTTTGTATTGATACTGGTTTGCGGTTACATTACCAATCAGATTCTTCATTTTGTATTGATACTGGTTTGTGGTTACATTACCAATCAGATTCTTCATTTTGTATTGGTACTGGTATGTGGTTACATTAACAATCAGATTCTTCATTTTGTATTGATACTGGTATGTGGTTACATTAACAATCAGATTCTTCATTTTGTATTGATACTGGTTTGTGGTTACATTAACAATCAGATTCTTCATTTTGTATTGATACTGGTTTGGGGTTACATTAACAATCAGATTCTTCATTTTGTATTGATACTGGTTTGTGGTTACATTAGCAATCAGATTCTTCATTTTGTATTGGTACTGGTTTGTGGTTACATTAACAATCAGATTCTTCATTTTGTATTGGTACTGGTTTGTGGTTACATTAACAATCAGATTCTTCATTTTGTATTGATACTGGTTTGTGGTTACATTAACAATCAGACTCTTCATTTTGTATTGATACTGGTTTGTGGTTACATTAACAATCAGATTCTTCATTTTGTATTGATACTGGTTTGTGGTTACATTAACAATCAGATTCTTCATTTTGTATTGATACTGGTTTGTGGTTACATTAACAATCAGATTCTTCATTTTGTATTGATACTGGTTTGTGGTTACATTAACAATCAGATTCTTCATTTTGTATTGATACTGGTTTGTGGTTACATTAACAATCAGATTCTTCATTTTGTATTGATACTGGTTTGTGGGTACATTAACAATCAGATTCTTCATTTTGTATTGATACTGGTTTGTGGTTACATTAACAATCAGATTCTTCATTTTGTATTGATACTGGTTTGTGGTTACATTAACAATCAGATTCTTCATTTTGTATTGATACTGGTTTGTGGTTACATTAACAATCAGATTCTTCATTTTGTATTGATACTGGTTTGTGGTTACATTAACCATCAGATTTTTCATTTTGTATTGATACTGGTTTGTGGTTACATTAACCATCAGATTCTTAATTTTGTATTGATACTGGTTTGTGGTTACATTAACAATCAGATTCTTCATTTTGTATTGATACTGGTTTGTGGTTACATTAACAATCAGATTCTTCATTTTGTATTGATACTGGTTTGTGGTTACATTAACAATCAGATTCTTCATTTTGTATTGATACTGGTTTGTGGTTACATTAACAATCAGATTCTTCATTTTGTATTGATACTGGTTTGTGGTTACATTAACAATCAGATTCTTCATTTTGTATTGATACTGGTTTGTGGTTACATTAACAATCAGATTCTTCATTTTGTATTGACACTGGTTTGTGGTTACATTAACAATCAGATTCTTCATTTTGTATTGATACTGGTTTGTGGTTACATTAACAATCAGAATCTTCATTTTGTATTGATACTGGTTTGCGGTTACATTACCAATCAGATTCTTCATTTTGTATTGATACTGGTTTGTGGTTACATTACCAATCAGATTCTTCATTTTGTATTGATACTGGTATGTGGTTACATTAACAATCAGATTCTTCATTTTGTATTGATACTGGTATGTGGTTACATTAACAATCAGATTCTTCATTTTGTATTGATACTGGTTTGTGGTTACATTAACAATCAGATTCTTCATTTTGTATTGATACTGGTTTGTGGTTACATTAACAATCAGATTCTTCATTTTGTATTGATACTGGTTTGTGTTACATTAACAATCAGATTCTTCATTTTGTATTGACACTGGTTTGTGGTTACATTAACAATCAGATTCTTCATTTTGTATTGATACTGGTTTGTGGTTACATTAACAATCAGAATCTTCATTTTGTATTGATACTGGTTTGCGGTTACATTACCAATCAGATTCTTCATTTTGTATTGATACTGGTTTGTGGTTACATTACCAATCAGATTCTTCATTTTGTATTGATACTGGTATGTGGTTACATTAACAATCAGATTCTTCATTTTGTATTGATACTGGTATGTGGTTACATTAACAATCAGATTCTTCATTTTGTATTGATACTGGTTTGTTGTTACATTAACAATCAGATTCTTCATTTTGTATTGATACTGGTTTGTGGTTACATTAACAATCAGATTCTTCATTTTGTATTGATACTGGTTTGTGGTTACATTAACAATCAGATTCTTCATTTTGTATTGATACTGGTTTGTGGTTACATTAACAATCAGATTCTTCATTTTGTATTGATACTGGTTTGTGGTTACATTAACAATCAGATTCTTCATTTTGTATTGATACTGGTTTGTGGTTACATTAACAATCAGATTCTTCATTTTGTATTGATACTGGTTTGTGTTACATTAACAATCAGATTCTTCATTTTGTATTGACACTGGTTTGTGGTTACATTAACAATCAGATTCTTCATTTTGTATTGATACTGGTTTGTGGTTACATTAACAATCAGAATCTTCATTTTGTATTGATACTGGTTTGCGGTTACATTACCAATCAGATTCTTCATTTTGTATTGATACTGGTTTCTGGTTACATTACCAATCAGATTCTTCCTTTTGTATTGATACTGGTATGTGGTTACATTAACAATCAGATTCTTCATTTTGTATTGATACTGGTATGTGGTTACATTAACAATCAGATTCTTCATTTTGTATTGATACTGGTTTGTGGTTACATTAACAATCAGATTCTTCATTTTGTATTGATACTGGTTTGTGGTTACATTAACAATCAGATTCTTCATTTTGTATTGATACTGGTTTGTGTTACATTAACAATCAGATTCTTCATTTTGTATTGACACTGGTTTGTGGTTACATTAACAATCAGATTCTTCATTTTGTATTGATACTGGTTTGTGGTTACATTAACAATCAGAATCTTCATTTTGTATTGATACTGGTTTGCGGTTACATTACCAATCAGATTCTTCATTTTGTATTGATACTGGTTTGTGGTTACATTACCAATCAGATTCTTCATTTTGTATTGATACTGGTATGTGGTTACATTAACAATCAGATTCTTCATTTTGTATTGATACTGGTATGTGGTTACATTAACAATCAGATTCTTCATTTTGTATTGATACTGGTTTGTTGTTACATTAACAATCAGATTCTTCATTTTGTATTGATACTGGTTTGTGGTTACATTAACAATCAGATTCTTCATTTTGTATTGATACTGGTTTGTGGTTACATTAACAACCAGATTCTTCATTTTGTATTGATACTGGTTTGTGGTTACATTAACAATCAGATTCTTCATTTTGTATTGATACTGGTTTGTGGTTACATTAACAATCAGATTCTTCATTTTGTATTGATACTGGTTTGTGGTTACATTAACAATCAGATTCTTCATTTTGTATTGATACTGGTTTGTGGTTACATTAACAATCAGATTCTTCATTTTGTATTGATACTGGTTTGTGGTTACATTAACAATCAGATTCTTCATTTTGTATTGATACTGGTTTGTGGGTACATTAACAATCATATTCTTCATTTTGTATTGATACTGGTTTGTGGTTACATTAACAATCAGATTCTTCATTTTGTATTGATACTGGTTTGTGGTTACATTAACAATCAGATTCTTCATTTTGTATTGATACTGGTTTGTGGTTACATTAACAATCAGATTCTTCATTTTGTATTGATACTGGTTTGTGGTTACATTAACCATCAGATTTTTCATTTTGTATTGATACTGGTTTGTGGTTACATTAACCATCAGATTCTTCATTTTGTATTGATACTGGTTTGTGGTTACATTAACAATCAGATTCTTCATTTTGTATTGATACTGGTTTGTGGTTACATTAACAATCAGATTCTTCATTTTGTATTGATACTGGTTTGTGGTTACATTAACAATCAGATTCTTCATTTTGTATTGATACTGGTTTGTGGTTACATTAACAATCAGATTCTTCATTTTGTATTGATACTGGTTTGTGGTTACATTAACAATCAGATTCTTCATTTTGTATTGATACTGGTTTGTGGTTACATTAGCAATCAGATTCTTCATTTTGTATTGATACTGGTTTGTGGTTACATTAACAATCAGATTCTTCATTTTGTATTGATACTGGTTTGTGTTACATTAACAATCAGATTCTTCATTTTGTATTGACACTGGTTTGTGGTTACATTAACAATCAGATTCTTCATTTTGTATTGATACTGGTTTGTGGTTACATTAACAATCAGAATCTTCATTTTGTATTGATACTGGTTTGCGGTTACATTACCAATCAGATTCTTCATTTTGTATTGATACTGGTTTGTGGTTACATTACCAATCAGATTCTTCATTTTGTATTGGTACTGGTATGTGGTTACATTAACAATCAGATTCTTCATTTTGTATTGATACTGGTATGTGGTTACATTAACAATCAGATTCTTCATTTTGTATTGATACTGGTTTGTGGTTACATTAACAATCAGATTCTTCATTTTGTATTGATACTGGTTTGTGGTTACATTAACAATCAGATTCTTCATTTTGTATTGATACTGGTTTGTGGTTACATTAGCAATCAGATTCTTCATTTTGTATTGGTACTGGTTTGTGGTTACATTAACAATCAGATTCTTCATTTTGTATTGGTACTGGTTTGTGGTTACATTAACAATCAGATTCTTCATTTTGTATTGATACTGGTTTGTGGTTACATTAACAATCAGACTCTTCATTTTGTATTGATACTGGTTTGTGGTTACATTAACAATCAGATTCTTCATTTTGTATTGATACTGGTTTGTGGTTACATTAACAATCAGATTCTTCATTTTGTATTGATACTGGTTTGTGGTTACATTAACAATCAGATTCTTCATTTTGTATTGATACTGGTTTGTGGTTACATTAACAATCAGATTCTTCATTTTGTATTGATACTGGTTTGTGGTTACATTAACAATCAGATTCTTCATTTTGTATTGATACTGGTTTGTGGGTACATTAACAATCAGATTCTTCATTTTGTATTGATACTGGTTTGTGGTTACATTAACAATCAGATTCTTCATTTTGTATTGATACTGGTTTGTGGTTACATTAACAATCAGATTCTTCATTTTGTATTGATACTGGTTTGTGGTTACATTAACAATCAGATTCTTCATTTTGTATTGATACTGGTTTGTGGTTACATTAACCATCAGATTTTTCATTTTGTATTGATACTGGTTTGTGGTTACATTAACCATCAGATTCTTAATTTTGTATTGATACTGGTTTGTGGTTACATTAACAATCAGATTCTTCATTTTGTATTGATACTGGTTTGTGGTTACATTAACAATCAGATTCTTCATTTTGTATTGATACTGGTTTGTGGTTACATTAACAATCAGATTCTTCATTTTGTATTGATACTGGTTTGTGGTTACATTAACAATCAGATTCTTCATTTTGTATTGATACTGGTTTGTGGTTACATTAACAATCAGATTCTTCATTTTGTATTGATACTGGTTTGTGGTTACATTAGCAATCAGATTCTTCATTTTGTATTGATACTGGTTTGTGGTTACATTAACAATCAGATTCTTCATTTTGTATTGATACTGGTTTGTGGGTACATTAACAATCAGATTCTTCATTTTGTATTGATACTGGTTTGTGGTTACATTAACAATCAGATTCTTCATTTTGTATTGATACTGGTTTGTGGTTACATTAACAATCAGATTCTTCATTTTGTATTGATACTGGTTTGTGGTTACATTAACAATCAGATTCTTCATTTTGTATTGATACTGGTTTGTGGTTACATTAACCATCAGATTCTTCATTTTGTATTGATACTGGTTTGTGGTTACATTAACAATCAGATTCTTCATTTTGTATTGATACTGGTTTGTGGTTACATTAACAATCAGATTCTTCATTTTGCATTGATACTGGTTTGTGGTTACATTAACAATCAGATTCTTCATTTTGTATTGATACTGGTTTGTGGTTACATTAACAATCAGATTCTTCATTTTGTATTGATACTGGTTTGTGTTACATTAACAATCAGATTCTTCATTTTGTATTGACACTGGTTTGTGGTTACATTAACAATCAGATTCTTCATTTTGTATTGATACTGGTTTGTGGTTACATTAACAATCAGAATCTTCATTTTGTATTGATACTGGTTTGCGGTTACATTACCAATCAGGTTCTTCATTTTGTATTGATACTGGTTTGTGGTTACATTACCAATCAGATTCTTCATTTTGTATTGATACTGGTATGTGGTTACATTAACAATCAGATTCTTCATTTTGTATTGATACTGGTGTGTGGTTACATTAACAATCAGATTCTTCATTTTGTATTGATACTGGTTTGTGGTTACATTAACAATCAGATTCTTCATTTTGTATTGATACTGGTTTGTGGTTACATTAACAATCAGATTCTTCATTTTGTATTGATACTGGTTTGTGTTACATTAACAATCAGATTCTTCATTTTGTATTGACACTGGTTTGTGGTTACATTAACAATCAGATTCTTCATTTTGTATTGATACTGGTTTGTGGTTACATTAACAATCAGATTCTTCATTTTGTATTGATACTGGTTTGTGGTTACATTAACCATCAGATTCTTCATTTTGTATTGATACTGGTTTGTGGTTACATTAACAATCAGATTCTTCATTTTGTATTGATACTGGTTTGTGGTTACATTAACAATCAGATTCTTCATTTTGTATTGATACTGGTTTGTGGTTACATTAACAATCAGATTCTTCATTTTGTATTGATACTGGTTTGTGGTTACATTAACAATCAGATTCTTCATTTTGTATTGATACTGGTTTGTGTTACATTAACAATCAGATTCTTCATTTTGTATTGTCACTGGTTTGTGGTTACATTAACAATCAGATTCTTCATTTTGTATTGATACTGGTTTGTGGTTACATTAACAATCAGAATCTTCATTTTGTATTGATACTGGTTTGCGGTTACATTACCAATCAGATTCTTCATTTTGTATTGATACTGGTTTGTGGTTACATTACCAATCAGATTCTTCATTTTGTATTGATACTGGTATGTGGTTACATTAACAATCAGATTCTTCATTTTGTATTGATACTGGTATGTGGTTACATTAACAATCAGATTCTTCATTTTGTATTGATACTGGTTTGTGGTTACATTAACAATCAGATTCTTCATTTTGTATTGATACTGGTTTGTGGTTACATTAACAATCAGATTCTTCATTTTGTATTGATACTGGTTTGTGTTACATTAACAATCAGATTCTTCATTTTGTATTGACACTGGTTTGTGGTTACATTAACAATCAGATTCTTCATTTTGTATTGATACTGGTTTGTGGTTACATTAACAATCAGAATCTTCATTTTGTATTGATACTGGTTTGCGGTTACATTACCAATCAGATTCTTCATTTTGTATTGATACTGGTTTGTGGTTACATTACCAATCAGATTCTTCATTTTGTATTGATACTGGTTTGTGGTTACATTAACAATCAGATTCTTCATTTTGTATTGATACTGGTATGTGGTTACATTAACAATCAGATTCTTCATTTTGTATTGATACTGGTTTGTGTTACATTAACAATCAGATTCTTCATTTTGTATTGATACTGGTTTGTGGTTACATTAACAATCAGATTCTTCATTTTGTATTGATACTGGTTTGTGGTTACATTAACAATCAGATTCTTCATTTTGTATTGATACTGGTTTGTGGTTACATTAACAATCAGATTCTTCATTTTGTATTGATACTGGTTTGTGGTTACATTAACAATCAGATTCTTCATTTTGTATTGATACTGGTTTGTGTTACATTAACAATCAGATTCTTCATTTTGTATTGATACTGGTTTGTGTTACATTAACAATCAGATTCTTCATTTTGTATTGACACTGGTTTGTGGTTACATTAACAATCAGATTCTTCATTTTGTATTGATACTGGTTTGTGGTTACATTAACAATCAGAATCTTCATTTTGTATTGATACTGGTTTGCGGTTACATTACCAATCAGATTCTTCATTTTGTATTGATACTGGTTTCTGGTTACATTAACAATCAGATTCTTCATTTTGTATTGATACTGGTATGTGGTTACATTAACAATCGAATTCTTCATTTTGTATTGATACTGGTATGTGGTTACATTAACCAATCAGATTCTTCACCCTTTTGTA
>CAUJNP010000081.1:0-76686 GCA_963383655.1 Bathymodiolus septemdierum | reverse complement strand
TTGTACGAGTAAGATAATAAGTTTGAGATTTAGACATGTATTACAATCAACGTAATCTATAAAATATGTCTGACTGAATTAGACAATTTATCACCATAGACGATATCATTCACCTTACAATAACACTTTTTAAATGTTTATTTACACTTCGTTGGTTCTACATAGTTTGATGTATATTTGATACTACATTGAAAGGTTAACAAATAGATATCTTGACGAAATCAGTAAATCTAGTCATATTAAATTAGTGTCAACAAGTCCAATAAACAAAACAAACTTAAATTAATAATAAAATTAAAATTAAAACAAATCATTAAAATCTTTTAAATAAAGTATTGTATTCTTATCAATTACACAAAAAACTTAAATAATATTACAAATATGTTTTGTGTATTTTTGCGTATATTGATGTTCAGCATTTAGCTCTATTAAATTAAATCAAATCTGTATTTAATTATGTTCTGAGTTCAGTGTTGTGATGTCCGCTACATTTACAGCATAAACACGATGTTCGGTGTTCGTCCAGTTGTTTGTAGGAGGGTTCATGTCTTATTTACGTTATTTGTGTTTGTCTCCGCATAGTTGTGTTCTCCAAGTACTCCTGTTTCCTCAACTAATTAAAATTGATCACCATAATATGGCTGAACTATTGTTGAAAGTGGCATTAATCACCATCAACCTAACCCGTTAATCCTTGTTATATTCTCATTCAGTATCTTATAGTTTATTCGTTGTCATGGTATAACTTTAAAGGTTAAGCAGGTAAATTATGAATGTTTATGAGAAAAAATAATAATTTCCTTTTAATTCTATATAATATTTAATGTATTACTTAAAAAAATATATGTTCCCCTAAGAATAATCATTGCACACAATAAAGTGTCTTACACATGACATAATTTATGTATCATCTAATCTACAGAATAGCTTAATGAAACCAAATGTATCAATGACAAAATATTCTAGAGGGAAACGATTGAAGATAGTAAATGGGTAATAAGATGTAAATGGGAGACAGACATAAAATACAATGAACAAAACGACAAACAGTGATCTACAAAACAATAAACCAAATGTTCAAGTTAAATGGTCGTTCCCTTAGTCAATTATAATTCATAGGAGACGAATTAGTATAAGCTTAGCTTGTTTCCGAATCCTGTCATGTTCAAACAAATTTTGTGTGTATTGTAACATTATACCAGTTTATCATGAATAAATATGTTTATACCAAATGTTTAAATGATAGGAGATTATTGAGAGAAAAGTCGAAGAACAGACAATGCAATGGCCAAATGATAAAGGACAGACAATACAATGGCTAAATGATGAAGGACAGACAATACAATGGCTAAATGATAAAGGAGAGACAATGCAATGACCAAATGATAAAGGACAGACAATGCAATGGAGAAATGATAAAGGATAGACAATGCAATGGAGAAATGATAAATGGGAGGCAGACATAAAATACAATGAACAAAACGACAAACAGTGATCTACAAAACATTAAACCAAATGTTTAAATCAGAGGAGATTATTGAGAGAAAAGTCGAAGGACAGACAATGCAATGGCCAAATGATAAAGGAGAGACAATGGAATGGCCAAATGATAGAGGACAGACAATGCAATGGCCAAGTGATAGATGACAGACAATGCAATGACCAAGTGATAGTGGACAGACAATACAATAACCAAATGATAAAGGACAGACAATGCAATGGCCAAGTGATAGAGGACAGACAATACAATAGCCAAATGATAAAGGACAGACAATGCAATGGATAAATGGTAAAGGACAGACAATACAATGGCCAAATGATAAAGAACAGACAATGCAATGGCCAAGTGATAAAGGACAGACAATGCAATGGCCAAGTGGTAGAGGACAGACAATACAATAGCCAAATGATAAAGGACAGACAATGCAATGGATAAATGATAAAGGACAGACAATACAATGGCCAAATGATAGAGGACAGACAATGCAATGGCCAAGTGATAGATGACAGAAAATGCAATGGCCAAATGATAAAGGACAGACAATGCAATGGATAAATGATAAAGGACAGACAATACAATGGCCAAATGATAAAGGACAGACAATGCAATGGCGAAATGATAAAGGACAGACAATGCAATGGCCAAGTGATAGAGGACAGACAATACAATAGCCAAATGATAAAGGGCAGACAATGCAATGGATAAATGATAAAGGACAGACAATACAATGGCCAAATGATAAAGGACAGACAATGCAATGGCCAAGTGATAAAGGACAGACAATGCAATGGCCAAGTGATAAAGGACAGACAATGCAATGGCTAAGTGATAGAGGACAGACAATGCAATAGCCAAAATGATAAAGGACAGACAATGCAATGGATAAATGATAAAGGACAGACAATACAATGGCCAAATGATAACGGACAGACAATGCAATGGCCAAGTGATAAAGGACAGACAATGCAATGGCCAAGTGGTAGAGGACAGACAATACAATAGCCAAATGATAAAGGACAGACAATGCAATGGATAAATGATAAAGGACAGACAATACAATGGCCAAATGATACAGGACAGACAATGCAATGGCCAAGTGATAAAGGACAGACAATGTAATGGCCAAGTGATAGAGGACAGACAATACAATAGCCAAATGATAAAGGACAGACAATGCAATGGATAAATGATAAAGGACAGACAATACAATGGCCAAATGATAAAGGACAGACAATGCCATGGCGAAATGATAAAGTACAGACAATGCAATGGCTAAATGATAAAGGAGAGACAATGCAATGGAGAAATGATAAATGGGAGGCAGACATAAAATACAATGAACAAAACGACAAACAGTGATCTACAAAACATTAAACCAAATGTTTAAATCACAGGAGATTATTGAGAGAAAAGTCGAAGGACAGACAATGCAATGGCCAAATGATAAAGGAGAGACAATGGAATGGCCAAATGATAGAGGACAGACAATGCAATGGCCAAGTGATAGATGACAGACAATGCAATGACCAAGTGATAGTGGACAGACAATACAATAGCCAAATGATAAAGGACAGACAATGCAATGGAAAAATGATAAAGGATAGACAATACAATGGCCAAATGATAAAGAACAGACAATGCAATGGCCAAGTGATAAAGGACAGAAAATGCAATGGCCAAGTGGTAGAGGACAGACAATACAATAGCCAAATGATAAAGGACAGACAATGCAATGGATAAATGATAAAGGACAGACAACACAATGGCCAAATGATAGAGGACAGACAATGCAATGGCCAAGTGATAGATGATAGACAATGCAATTGCCAAATGATAAAGGACAGACAATGCAATGGATAAATGATAAAGGACAGACAATACAATGGCCAAATGATAAAGGACAGACAATGCCATGGCGAAATTATAAAGGACACACAATGCAATGGCCAAGTGATAGAGGACAGACAATACAATAGCCAAATGATAAAGGACAGACAATGCAATGGATAAATGATAAAGGACAGACAATACAATGGCCAAATGATAAAGGACAGACAATGCAATGGCCAAGTGATAAAGGACAGACAATGCAATGGCCAAGTGATAAAGGACAGACAATGCAATGGCTAAGTGATAGAGGACAGACAATGCAATAGCCAAAATGATAAAGGACAGACAATGCAATGGATAAATGATAAAGGACAGACAATACAATGGCCAAATGATAACGGACAGACAATGCAATGGCCAAGTGATAAAGGACAGACAATGCAATGGCCAAGTGGTAGAGGACAGACAATACAATAGCCAAATGATAAAGGACAGACAATGCAATGGATAAATGATAAAGGACAGACAATACAATGGCCAAATGATACAGGACAGACAATGCAATGGCCAAGTGATAAAGGACAGACAATGTAATGGCCAAGTGATAGAGGACAGACAATACAATAGCCAAATGATAAAGGACAGACAATGCAATGGATAAATGATAAAGGACAGACAATACAATGGCCAAATGATAAAGGACAGACAATGCCATGGCGAAATGATAAAGTACAGACAATGCAATGGCTAAATGATAAAGGAGAGACAATGCAATGGAGAAATGATAAATGGGAGGCAGACATAAAATACAATGAACAAAACGACAAACAGTGATCTACAAAACATTAAACCAAATGTTTAAATCACAGGAGATTATTGAGAGAAAAGTCGAAGGACAGACAATGCAATGGCCAAATGATAAAGGAGAGACAATGGAATGGCCAAATGATAGAGGACAGACAATGCAATGGCCAAGTGATAGATGACAGACAATGCAATGACCAAGTGATAGTGGACAGACAATACAATAGCCAAATGATAAAGGACAGACAATGCAATGGAAAAATGATAAAGGATAGACAATACAATGGCCAAATGATAAAGAACAGACAATGCAATGGCCAAGTGATAAAGGACAGAAAATGCAATGGCCAAGTGGTAGAGGACAGACAATACAATAGCCAAATGATAAAGGACAGACAATGCAATGGATAAATGATAAAGGACAGACAATACAATGGCCAAATGATAGAGGACAGACAATGCAATGGCCAAGTGATAGATGACAGACAATGTAATGGCCAAGTGATAGAGGACAGACAATACAATAGCCAAATGATAAAGGACAGACAATGCAATGGATAAATGATAAAGGACAGACAATACAATGGCCAAATGATAAAGGACAGACAATGCCATGGCGAAATGATAAAGTACAGACAATGCAATGGCCAAATGATAAAGGAGAGACAATGCAATGGAGAAATGATAAATGGGAGGCAGACATAAAATACAATGAACAAAACGACAAACAGTGATCTACAAAACATTAAACCAACTGTTTAATTCAGAGGAGATTATTGAGAGAAAAGTCGAAGGACAGACAATGCAATGGCCAAATGATAAAGGAGAGACAATGGAATGGCCAAATGATAGAGGACAGACAATTCAATGGCCAAGTGATAGATGACAGACAATGCAATGACCAAGTGATAGTGGACAGACAATACAATAGCCAAATGATAAAGGACAGACAATGCAATGGCCAAGTGATAGAGGATAGACAATACAATAGCCAAATGATAAAGGACAGACAATTCAATGGAAAAATGATAAAGGACAGACAATACAATGGCCAAATGATAAAGAACAGACAATGCAAATGCCAAGTGATAAAAGACAGACAATGCAATGGCCAAGTGGTAGAGGACAGACAATACAATAGCCAAATGATAAAGGACAGAAAATGCAATGGATAAATGATAAAGGACAGACAATACAATGGCCAAATGATAGAGGACAGACAATGCAATGGCCAAGTGATAGATGACAGACAATGCAATAGCCAAATGATAAAGGACAGACAATGCAATGGATAAATGATAAAGGACAGACAATACAATGGCCAAATGATAAAGGACAGACAATGCCATGGCGAAATTATAAAGGACAGACAATGCAATGGCCAAGTGATAGAGGACAGACAATACAATAGCCAAATGATAAAGGACAGACAATGCAATGGATAAATGATAAAGGACAGACAATACAATGGCCAAATGATAAAGAACAGACAATGCAATGGCCAAGTGATAAAGGACAGACAATGCAATGGCCAAGTGATAAAGGACAGACAATGCAATGGCTAAGTGATAGAGGACAGAAAATGCAATAGCCAAAATGATAAAGGACAGACAATGCAATGGATAAATGATAAAGGACAGACAATACAATGGCCAAATGATAACGGACAGACAATGCAATAGCCAAAATGATAAAGGACAGACAATGCAATGGCCAAGTGGTAGAGGACAGACAATACAATAGCCAAATGATAAAGGACAGACAATGCAATGGATAAATGATAAAGGACAGACAATACAATGGCCAAATGATAAAGGACAGACAATGCCATGGCGAAATGATAAAGGACAGACAATGCAATGGCCAAATGATAAAGGAGAGACAATGCAATGGAGAAATGATAAATGGGAGACAGACATAAAATACAATGAACAAAATGACAAACAGTGATCTACAAAACATTAAGCCAAATGTTTAAATCAGAGGAGATTATTGAGAGAAAAGTCGAAGGACAGACAATGCAATGGCCAAATGATAAAGGACAGACAATGCAATGGCCAGGTGATAGAGGACAGACACTGCAATGGCCAAATGATACAGGACAGACAATGCAATGGCCAAATGATACAGGACAGACAATGCAATGGCCAAGTGATAAAGGACAGACAATGTAATGGCCAAGTGATAGAGGACAGACAATACAATAGCCAAATGATAAAGGACAGACAATGCAATGGATAAATGATAAAGGACAGACAATACAATGGCCAAATGATAAAGGACAGACAATGCCATGGCGAAATGATAAAGCACAGACAATGCAATGGCCAAATGATAAAGCAGAGACAATGCAATGGAGAAATGATAAATGGGAGGCAGACATAAAATACAATGAACAAAACGACAAACAGTGATCTACAAAACATTAAACCAAATGTTTAAATCAGAGGAGATGATTCAGAGAAAAGTCGAAGGACAGACAATGCAATGGCCAAATGATAAAGGAGAGACAATGGAATGGCCAAATGATAGAGGACAGACAATGCAATTGCCAAGTGATAATAGCCAAATGATAAAGGACAGACAATGCAATGGATAAATGATAAAGGACAGACAATACAATGGCCAAATGATAAAGAACAGACAATGCAATGGCCAAGTGATAAAGGACAGACAATGCAATGGCCAAGTGGTAGAGGACAGACAATGCAATAGCCAAATGATAAAGGACAGACAATGCAATGGATAAATGATAAAGGACAGACAATACAATGGCCAAATGATAGAGGACAGACAATGCAATGGCCAAGTGATAGATGACAGACAATGCAATGGCCAAATGATAAAGGACAGACAATGCAATGGATAAATGATAAAGGACAGACAATACAATGGCCAATGATAAAGGACAGACAATGCAATGGCCAAGTGATAGAGGACAGACAATACAATAGCCAAATGATAAAGGGCAGACAATGCAATGGATAAATGATAAAGGATAGACAATACAACGGCCAAATGATAAAGGACAGACAATGCAATGCCCAAGTGATAAAGGACAGACAATGCAATGGCCAAGTGATAAAGGACAGACAATGCAATGGCTAAGTGATAGAGGACAGACAATGCAATAGCCAAAATGATAAAGGACAGACAATGCAATGGATAAATGATAAAGGACAGACAATACAATGGCCAAATGATAACGGACAGACAATGCAATGGCCAAGTGATAAAGGACAGACAATGCAATGGCCAAGTGGTAGAGGACAGACAATGCAATAGCCAAGTGATAAAGGACAGACAATGCAATGGATAAATGATAAAGGACAGACAATACAATGGCCAAATGATACAGGACAGACAATGCAATGGCCAAGTGATAAAGGACAGACAATGTAATGGCCAAGTGATAGAGGACAGACAATACAATAGGCAAATGATAAAGGACAGACAATGCAATGGATAAATGATAAAGGACAGACAATACAATGACCAAATGATAAAGGACAGACAATGCCATGGCGAAATGATAAAGTACAGACAATGCAATGGCCAAATGATAAAGGAGAGACAATACAATGGAGAAATGATAAATGGGAGGCAGACATAAAATACAATGAACAAAACGACAAACAGTGATCTACAAAACATTAAACCAAATGTTTAAATCAGAGGAGATTATTGAGAGAAAAGTCGAAGGACAGACAATGCAATGGCCAAATGATAAAGGAGAGACAATGGAATGGCCAAATGATAGAGGACAGACAATGCAATGGCCAAGTGATAGATCACAGACAATGCAATGACCAAGTGATAGTGGACAGACAATACAATAGCCAAATGATAAAGGACAGACAATGCAATGGCCAAGTGATAGAGGATAGACAATACAATAGCCAAATGATAAAGGACAGACAATGCAATGGATAAATGATAAAGGACAGACAATACAATGGCCAAATGATAGAGGACCGACAATGCAATGGCCAAGTGATAGATGACAGACAATGCAATGGCCAAATGATAAAGGACAGACAATGCAATGAATAAATGATAAAGGACAGACAATACAATGGCCAAATGATAAAGGACAGACAATGCCATGGCGAAATGATAGATGACAGACAATGCAATGGCCAAGTGATAGAGGACAGACAATACAATAGCCAAATGATAAAGGACAGACAATGCAATGGATAAATGATAAAGGACAGACAATACAATGGCCAAATGATAAAGGACAGACAATGCAATGGCCAAGTGATAAAAGACAGACAATGCAATGGCCAAGTGATAAAGGACAGACAATGCAATGGCTAAGTGATAGAGGACAGACAATGCAATAGCCAAAATGATAAAGGACAGACAATGCAATGGATAAATGATAAAGGACAGACAATACAATGGCCAAATGATAACGGACAGACAATGCAATGGCCAAGTGATCAAGGACAGACAATGCAATGGCCAAGTGATAAAGGACAGACAATGCAATGGCCAAGTGGTAGAGGACAGACAATACAATAGCCAAATGATAAAGGACAGACAATGCAATGGATACATGATAAAGGACAGACAATACAATGGCCAAATGATAAAGGACAGACAATGCCATGGCGAAATGATAAAGGACAGACAATGCAATGGCCAAATGATAAAGGAGAGACAATGCAATGGAGAAATGATCAATGGGAGACAGACATAAAATACAATGAACAAAATGACAAACAGTGATCTACAAAACATTAAACCAAATGTTTAAATCAGAGGAGATTATTGAGAGAAAAGTCGAAGGACAGACAATGCAGTGGCCAAATGATAAGGACAGACAATGCAATGGCCAAGTGATAGAGGACAGACAATGCAATGGCCAAATGATAGAGGACAGACAATGCAATGGCCAAGTGATAGATGACAGACAATGCAATGACCAAGTGATAGTGGACAGACAATGCCATGGCGAAATGATAAAGGACAGACAATGCAATGGATAAATGATAAAGGACAGACAATACAATGGCCAAATGATAAAGGACAGGCAATGCCATGGCGAAATGATAAAGGAGAGACAATACAATGGCCAAATGATAAAGGAGAGGCAATGCAATGGAGAAATGATAAAGGACAGACAATGCAATGGCCAAGTGATAAAGGACAGACAATGCAATGGCCAAGTGATAGAGGACAGACAATACAATAGCCAAACGATAAAGGACAGACAATGCAATGGATAAATGATAAAGGACAGACAATGCAATGACCAAGTGATAGAGGACAGACAATGCAATGGCCAAATGATAAAGGACTGACAATGCAATGGATAAATGATAAAGGACAGACAATACAATGGCCAAATGATAAAGGACAGACAATGCCATGGCCAAGTGATAAAGGACAGACAATGCAATGACCAAGCGATAGAGGACATACAATGCAATAGCCAAAATGATAAAGGACAGACAATGCAATGGATAAATGATAAAGGACAGACAATACAATGGCCAAATGATAAAGCACAGACAATGCAATGGCCAAGTGATAAAGGACAGACAATGCAATGGCCAAATGATAAAGGACAGACAATGCAATGGCCAAGTGATAGAGGACAGACAATGCAATGGCCAAATGATAGAGGACAGACAATGCAATGGCCAAGTGATAGATGACAGACAATGCAATGACCAAGTGATAGTGGGCAGACAATGCCATGGCGAAATGATAAAGGACAGACAATGCAATGGATAAATGATAAAGGACAGACAATACAATGGCCAAATGATAAAGGACAGGCAATGCCATGGCGAAATGATAAAGGAGAGACAATGCAATGGCCAAATGATAAAGGAGAGACAATGCAATGGAGAAATGATAAAGGACAGACAATGCAATGGCCAAGTGATAAAGGACAGACAATGCAATGGATAAATGATAAAGGACAGACAATACAATGGCCAAATGATAAAGGACAGACAATGCAATGGATAAATGATAAAGGACAGACAATACAATGGCCAAATGATAAAGCACAGACAATGCAATGGCCAAGTGATAAAGGACAGACAATGCAATGGCCAAGTGGTAGAGAATGCAATGGCCAAATGATAAAGGACAGACAATGCCATGGCGAAATGATAAAGGACAGACAATGCAATGGCCAAATGATAAAGGAGAGACAATGCAATGGAGAAATGATAAATGGGAGACAGGTATAAAATACAATGAACAAAATGACAAACAGTGATCTATAAAACATTAAACCAAATGTTTAAATCAGAGGAGATTATTGAGAGAAAAGTCGAAGGACAGACAATGCAATGGCCAAATGATAAAGGACAGACAATGCAATGGCCAAGTGATAGAGGACAGACAATGCAATGGCCAAATGATAGAGGACAGACAATGCAATGGCCAAGTGATAGATGACAGACAATGCAATGACCAAGTGATAGTGGACAGACAATGCCATGGCGAAATGATAAAGGACAGACAATGCAATGGATAAATGATAAAGGACAGACAATGCAATGGCTAAATGATAAAGGAGAGACAATGCAATGGAGAAATGATAAATGGGAGACAGACATAAAATACAATGAACAAAACGACAAAAAGTGATCTACAAAACATTAAACCAAATGTTTAAATCAGAGGAGATTATTGAGAAAAAAGTCAAAGGACAGACAATGCAATGACCAAATGATAAAGGAGACAATGCAATGGCCAAATGATAAAGGAGAGACAATACAATGGCCAAATGATAAAGGACAGACAATACAATGGCCAAATGATAGAGGACAGACAATGCAATGGCCAAGTGATAAAGGACAGACAATGCAATGGAGAAATGATAAAGGACAGACAATACAATGGCCAAATGATAAAGGACAGACAATGCCATGGCGAAATGATAAAGGACAGACAATGCAATGGCCAAATGATAAAGGAGAGAAAATGCAATGGCCAAGTGATAGAGGACAGACAATACAATAGCCAAATGATAAAGGACAGAAAATGCAATGGATAAATGATAAAGGACAGACAATACAATGGCCAAATGATAAAGAACAGACAATGCCATAGCGAAATGATAAACGACAGACAATGCAATGGCCAAATGATAAAAGAGAGACAATGCAATGGAGAAATGATAAATGGGAGACAGACATAAAATGCAATGAACAAAACGACAAACAGTGATCTACAAAACATTAAACCAAATGTTTAAATCAGAGGAGATTATTGAGAGAAAAGTCGAAGGACAGACAATGCAATGGCGAAATGATAAAGGAGAGACAATGCAATGGCCAAGTGATAGAGGACAGACAATGCAATTGATAAATGATAAAGGAGAGACAATGCAATGACCAAATGATAAAGGACAGACAATGCAATGGCCAAGTGATAGAGGACAGACAATGCAATGGCCAAATGATAAAGGACAGACAATGTAATGGCGAAATGATAAAGGACAGACAATACAATGGCCAAATGATAAAGGACAGACAATGCCATGGCGAAATGATAAAGGACAGACAATGCAATGGCCAAATGATAAAGGAGAGACAATGCAATGGAGAAATGATAAAGGACAGACAATGCAATTTCCAAGTGATAGAGGACAGGCAATGCAATGGAGAAATGATAAAGGACAGACAATGCAATGGAGAAATGATAAAGGACAGACAATGCAATGGCCAAGTGATAAAGGACAGGCAATGCAATGGCCAAGTGGTAGAGGACAGACAATACAATAGCCAAATGATAAAGGACAGACAATGCAATGGATAAATGATAAAGGACAGACAATACAATGGCCAAATGATACAGGACAGACAATGCAATGGCCAAGTGATAAAGGACAGACAATGTAATGGCCAAGTGATAGAGGACAGACAATACAATAGCCAAATGATAAAGGACAGACAATGCAATGGATAAATGATAAAGGACAGACAATACAATGGCCAAATGATAAAGGACAGACAATGCTATGGCGAAATGATAAAGTACAGACAATGCAATGGCCAAATGATAAAGGAGAGACAATGCAATGGAGAAATGATAAATGGGAGGCAGACATAAAATACAATGAACAAAACGACAAACAGTGATCTACAAAACATTAAACCAACTGTTTAATTCAGAGGAGATTATTGAGAGAAAAGTCGAAGGACAGACAATGCAATGGCCAAATGATAAAGGAGAGACAATGGAATGGCCAAATGATAGAGGACAGACAATTCAATGGCCAAGTGATAGATGACAGACAATGCAATGACCAAGTGATAGTGGACAGACAATACAATAGCCAAATGATAAAGGACAGACAATGCAATGGCCAAGTGATAGAGGATAGACAATACAATAGCCAAATGATAAAGGACAGACAATGCAATGGAAAAATGATAAAGGACAGACAATACAATGGCCAAATGATAAAGAACAGACAATGCAAATGCCAAGTGATAAAAGACAGACAATGCAATGGCCAAGTGGTAGAGGACAGACAATACAATAGCCAAATGATAAAGGACAGAAAATGCAATGGATAAATGATAAAGGACAGACAATACTATGGCCAAATGATAGAGGACAGACAATGCAATGGCCAAGTGATAGATGACAGACAATGCAATGGCCAAATGATAAAGGACAGACAATGCAATGGATAAATGATAAAGGACAGACAGTACAATGGCCAAATGATAAAGGACAGACAATGCCATGGCGAAATTATAAAGGACAGACAATGCAATGGCCAAGTGATAGAGGACAGACAATACAATAGCCAAATGATAAAGGACAGACAATGCAATGGATAAATGATAAAGGACAGACAATACAATGGCCAAATGATAAAGAACAGACAATGCAATGGCCAAGTGATAAAGGACAGACAATGCAATGGCCAAGTGATAAAGGACAGACAATGCAATGGCTAAGTGATAGAGGACAGAAAATGCAATAGCCAAAATGATAAAGGACAGACAATGCAATGGATAAATGATAAAGGACAGACAATACAATGGCCAAATGATAACGGACAGACAATGCAATAGCCAAAATGATAAAGGACAGACAATGCAATGGCCAAGTGGTAGAGGACAGACAATACAATAGCCAAATGATAAAGGACAGACAATGCAATGGATAAATGATAAAGGACAGACAATACAATGGCCAAATGATAAAGGACAGACAATGCAATGGCCAAGTGATAGATGACAGACAATGCAATGGCCAAATGATAAAGGACAGACAATGCAATGGATAAATGATAAAGGACAGACAATACAATGGCCAAATGATAAAGGACAGACCATGCAATGGCCAAGTGATAGAGGACAGACAATACAATAGCCAAATGATAAAGGGCAGACAATGCAATGGATAAATGATAAAGGACAGACAATACAACGGCCAAATGATAAAGGACAGACAATGCAATGCCCAAGTGATAAAGGACAGACAATGCAATGGCCAAGTGATAAAGGACAAACAATGCAATGGCTAAGTGATAGAGGACAGACAATGCAATAGCCAAAATGATAAAAGACAGACAATGCAATGGATAAATGATAAAGGACAGACAATACAATGGCCAAATGATAACGGACAGACAATGCAATGGCCAAGTGATAAAGGACAGACAATGCAATGGCCAAGTGGTAGAGGACAGACAATGCAATAGCCAAGTGATAAAGGACAGACAATGCAATGGATAAATGATAAAGGACAGACAATACAATGGCCAAATGATACAGGACAGACAATGCAATGGCCAAGTGATAAAGGACAGACAATGTAATGGCCAAGTGATAGAGGACAGACAATACAATAGGCAAATGATAAAGGACAGACAATGCAATGGATAAATGATAAAGGACAGACAATACAATGACCAAATGATAAAGGACAGACAATGCCATGGCGAAATGATAAAGTACAGACAATGCAATGGCCAAATGATAAAGGAGAGACAATACAATGGAGAAATGATAAATGGGAGGCAGACATAAAATACAATGAACAAAACGACAAACAGTGATCTACAAAACATTAAACCAAATGTTTAAATCAGAGGAGATTATTGAGAGAAAAGTCGAAGGACAGACAATGCAATGGCCAAATGATAAAGGAGAGACAATGGAATGGCCAAATGATAGAGGACAGACAATGCAATGGCCAAGTGATAGATGACAGACAATGCAATGACCAAGTGATAGTGGACAGACAATACAATAGCCAAATGATAAAGGACAGACAATGCAATGGCCAAGTGATAGAGGATAGACAATACAATAGCCAAATGATAAAGGACAGACAATGCAATGGATAAATGATAAAGGACAGACAATACAATGGCCAAATGATAGAGGACCGACAATGCAATGGCCAAGTGATAGATGACAGACAATGCAATGGCCAAATGATAAAGGACAGACAATGCAATGAATAAATGATAAAGGACAGACAATACAATGGCCAAATGATAAAGGACAGACAATGCCATGGCGAAATGATAGATGACAGACAATGCAATGGCCAAGTGATAGAGGACAGACAATACAATAGCCAAATGATAAAGGACAGACAATGCAATGGATAAATGATAAAGGACAGACAATACAATGGCCAAATGATAAAGGACAGACAATGCAATGGCCAAGTGATAAAAGACAGACAATGCAATGGCCAAGTGATAAAGGACAGACAATGCAATGGCTAAGTGATAGAGGACAGACAATGCAATAGCCAAAATGATAAAGGACAGACAATGCAATGGATAAATGATAAAGGACAGACAATACAATGGCCAAATGATAACGGACAGACAATGCAATGGCCAAGTGATAAAGGACAGACAATGCAATGGCCAAGTGATAAAGGACAGACAATGCAATGGCCAAGTGGTAGAGGACAGACAATACAATAGCCAAATGATAAAGGACAGACAATGCAATGGATACATGATAAAGGACAGACAATACAATGGCCAAATGATAAAGGACAGACAATGCCATGGCGAAATGATAAAGGACAGACAATGCAATGGCCAAATGATAAAGGAGAGACAATGCAATGGAGAAATGATAAATGGGAGACAGACATAAAATACAATGAACAAAATGACAAACAGTGATCTACAAAACATTAAACCAAATGTTTAAATCAGAGGAGATTATTGAGAGAAAAGTCGAAGGACAGACAATGCAATGGCCAAATGATAAAGGACAGACAATGCAATGGCCAAGTGATAGAGGACAGACAATGCAATGGCCAAATGATAGAGGACAGACAATGCAATGGCCAAGTGATAGATGACAGACAATGCAATGACCAAGTGATAGTGGACAGACAATGCCATGGCGAAATGATAAAGGACAGACAATGCAATGGATAAATGATAAAGGACAGACAATACAATGGCCAAATGATAAAGGACAGGCAATGCCATGGCGAAATGATAAAGGAGAGACAATACAATGGCCAAATGATAAAGGAGAGACAATGCAATGGAGAAATGATAAAGGACAGACAATGCAATGGCCAAGTGATAAAGGACAGACAATGCAATGGCCAAGTGATAGAGGACAGACAATACAATAGCCAAACGATAAAGGACAGACAATGCAATGGATAAATGATAAAGGACAGACAATGCAATGACCAAGTGACAGAGGACAGACAATGCAATGGCCAAATGATAAAGGACTGACAATGCAATGGATAAATGATAAAGGACAGACAATACAATGGCCAAATGATAAAGGACAGACAATGCCATGGCCAAGTGATAAAGGACAGACAATGCAATGACCAAGCGATAGAGGACAGACAATGCAATAGCCAAAATGATAAAGGACAGACAATGCAATGGATAAATGATAAAGGACAGACAATACAATGGCCAAATGATAAAGCACAGACAATGCAATGGCCAAGTGATAAAGGACAGACAATGCAATGGCCAAATGATAAAGGACAGACAATGCAATGGCCAAGTGATAGAGGACAGACAATGCAATGGCCAAATGATAGAGGACAGACAATGCAATGGCCAAGTGATAGATGACAGACAATGCAATGACCAAGTGATAGTGGACAGACAATGCCATGGCGAAATGATAAAGGACAGACAATGCAATGGATAAATGATAAAGGACAGACAATACAATGGCCAAATGATAAAGGACAGGCAATGCCATGGCGAAATGATAAAGGAGAGACAATGCAATGGCCAAATGATAAAGGAGAGACAATGCAATGGAGAAATGATAAAGGACAGACAATGCAATGGCCAAATGATAAAGGAGAGAAAATGCAATGGCCAAGTGATAGAGGACAGACAATACAATAGCCAAATGATAAAGGACAGAAAATGCAATGGATAAATGATAAAGGACAGACAATACAATGGCCAAATGATAAAGAACAGACAATGCCATAGCGAAATGATAAAGGACAGAAAATGCAATGGCCAAATGATAAAGGAGAGACAATGCAATGGAGAAATGATAAATGGGAGACAGACATAAAATGCAATGAACAAAACGACAAACAGTGATCTACAAAACATTAAACCAAATGTTTAAATCAGAGGAGATTATTGAGAGAAAAGTCGAAGGACAGACAATGCAATGGCGAAATGATAAAGGAGAGACAATGCAATGGCCAAGTGATAGAGGACAGACAATGCAATTGATAAATGATAAAGGAGAGACAATGCAATGACCAAATGATAAAGGACAGACAATGCAATGGCCAAGTGATAGAGGACAGACAATGCAATGGCCAAATGATAAAGGACAGACAATGTAATGGCGAAATGATAAAGGACAGACAATACAATGGCCAAATGATAAAGGACAGACAATGCCATGGCCAAATGATAAAGGACAGACAATGCAATGGCCAAATGATAAAGGAGAGACAATGCAATGGAGAAATGATAAAGGACAGACAATGCAATTTCCAAGTGATAGAGGACAGGCAATGCAATGGAGAAATGATAAAGGACAGACAATGCAATGGAGAAATGATAAAGGACAGACAATGCAATGGCCAAGTGATAAAGGACAGGCAATGCAATGGAGAAATGATAAAGGACAGACAATGCAATGGAGAAATGATAAAGGACAGACAATGCCATGGCGAAATGATAAAGGACAGACAATGCAATGGCCAAATGATAAAGGAGGGGGGTGCAATGGAGAAATGATAAATGAGAGACAGACATAAAATACAATGAACAAAATGACAAACAGTGATCTACAAAACATTAAACCAAATGTTTAAATCAGAGGAGATTATTGAGAGAAAAGTCGAAGGACAGACAATGCAATGGCCAAATGATAAAGGACAGACAATGCAATGGCCAAGTGATAGAAGACAGACAATGCAATGGCCAAATGATAGAGGACAGACAATGCAATGGCCAAGTGATAGATGACAGACAATGCAATGACCAAGTGATAGTGGACAGACAATGCCATGGCGAAATGATAAAGGACAGACAATGCAATGGATAAATGATAAAGGACAGACAATGCAATGGCTAAATGATAAAGGAGAGACAATGCAATTGAGAAATGATAAATGGGAGACAGACATAAAATACAATGAACAAAACGACAAACAGTGATCTACAAAACATTAAACCAAATGTTTAAATCAGAGGAGATTATTGAGAGAAAAGTCGAAGGACAGACAATGCAATGGCCAAATGATAAAGGAGAGACAATGCAATGGCCAAATGATAAAGGACAGACAATACAATGGCCAAATGATAAAGGACAGACAATACAATGGCCAAATGATAGAGGACAGACAATGCACTGGCCAAGTAATAAAGGACAGACAATGCAATGGAGAAATGATAAAGGACAGACAATACAATGGCCAAATGATAAAGGACAGACAATGCCATGGCGAAATGATAAAGGACAGACAATGCAATGGCCAAATGATAAAGGACAGACAATGCAATGGCCAAGTGATAGAGGACAGACAATACAATAGCCAAATGATAAAGGACAGACAATGCAATGGATAAATGATAAAGGGCAGACAATACAATGGCCAAATGATAAAGGACATACAATGCCATGGCGAAATGATAAAGGACAGACAATGCAATGGCCAAATGATAAAGGAGAGACAATGCAATGGAGAAATGATAAATGGGAGACAGACATAAAATACAATGAACAAAACGACAAACAGTGATCTACAAAACATTAAACCAAATGTTTAAATCAGAGGAGATTATTGAGAGAAAAGTCTAAGGACAGACAATGCAATGGCGAAATGATAAAGGAGAGACAATGTAATGGCCAAGTGATAGAGGACAGACAATGCAATGGATAAATGATAAAGGAGAGACAATGCAATGGCCAAATGATAAAGGACAGACAATGCAATGGCCAAGTGATAGAGGACAGACAATGCAATGGCCAAATGATAAAGGACAGACAATGTAATGGCGAAATGATAAAGGACAGACAATACAATGGCCAAATGATAGAGGACAGACAATGCCATGGCGAAATGATAAAGGACAGACAATGCAATGGCCAAATGATAAAGGAGAGACAATGCAATGGAGAAATGATAAAGGACAGACAATGCAATTTCCAAGTGATAGAGGACAGGCAATGCAATGGAGAAATGATAAAGGACAGACAATGCAATGGAGAAATGATAAAGGACAGACAATGCAATGGCCAAGTGATAAAGGACAGGCAATGCAATGGAGAAATGATAAAGGACAGACAATGCAATGGCCAAGTGATAGAGGACAGACAATACAATGGCCAAGTGATAAAGGACAGACAATACAATGGCCAAGTGATAAAGGACAGACAATACAATAGCCAAATGATAAAGGACAGACAATGCAATGGAGAAATGATAAAGAACAGACACTGCAATGGCCAAGTGATAGAGGACAGACAATGCAATGGAGAAATGATAAAGGACAGACAATGCAATGGCCAAATGATAAAGGACAGACAATGCAATGGCCAAATGATAAAGGACAGACAATGCAATGGCCAAGTGATAGAGGACAGACAATACAATGGCCAAGTGATAAAGGACAGACAATACAATGGCCAAGTGATAAAGGACAGACAATACAATAGCCAAATGATAAAGGACAGACAATGCAATGGCCAAGTGATAGAGGACAGACAGTACAATGGCCAAATGATAAAGGACAGACAATGCAATGGAGAAATGATAAAGGACAGACAATACAATGGCCAAGTGATAAAGGACAGACAATGCAATGGCCAAGTGATAAAGGACAGACAATGTAATGGCCAAGTGATAGAGGACAGACAATACAATAGGCAAATGATAAAGGACAGACAATGCAATGGATAAATGATAAAGGACAGACAATACAATGACCAAATGATAAAGGACAGACAATGCCATGGCGAAATGATAAAGTACAGACAATGCAATGGCCAAATGATAAAGGAGAGACAATACAATGGAGAAATGATAAATGGGAGGCAGACATAAAATACAATGAACAAAACGACAAACAGTGATCTACAAAACATTAAACCAAATGTTTAAATCAGAGGAGATTATTGAGAGAAAAGTCGAAGGACAGACAATGCAATGGCCAAATGATAAAGGAGAGACAATGGAATGGCCAAATGATAGAGGACAGACAATGCAATGGCCAAGTGATAGATGACAGACAATGCAATGACCAAGTGATAGTGGACAGACAATACAATAGCCAAATGATAAAGGACAGACAATGCAATGGCCAAGTGATAGAGGATAGACAATACAATAGCCAAATGATAAAGGACAGACAATGCAATGGATAAATGATAAAGGACAGACAATACAATGGCCAAATGATAGAGGACCGACAATGCAATGGCCAAGTGATAGATGACAGACAATGCAATGGCCAAATGATAAAGGACAGACAATGCAATGAATAAATGATAAAGGACAGACAATACAATGGCCAAATGATAAAGGACAGACAATGCCATGGCGAAATGATAGATGACAGACAATGCAATGGCCAAGTGATAGAGGACAGACAATACAATAGCCAAATGATAAAGGACAGACAATGCAATGGATAAATGATAAAGGACAGACAATACAATGGCCAAATGATAAAGGACAGACAATGCAATGGCCAAGTGATAAAAGACAGACAATGCAATGGCCAAGTGATAAAGGACAGACAATGCAATGGCTAAGTGATAGAGGACAGACAATGCAATAGCCAAAATGATAAAGGACAGACAATGCAATGGATAAATGATAAAGGACAGACAATACAATGGCCAAATGATAACGGACAGACAATGCAATGGCCAAGTGATAAAGGACAGACAATGCAATGGCCAAGTGATAAAGGACAGACAATGCAATGGCCAAGTGGTAGAGGACAGACAATACAATAGCCAAATGATAAAGGACAGACAATGCAATGGATACATGATAAAGGACAGACAATACAATGGCCAAATGATAAAGGACAGACAATGCCATGGCGAAATGATAAAGGACAGACAATGCAATGGCCAAATGATAAAGGAGAGACAATGCAATGGAGAAATGATAAATGGGAGACAGACATAAAATACAATGAACAAAATGACAAACAGTGATCTACAAAACATTAAACCAAATGTTTAAATCAGAGGAGATTATTGAGAGAAAAGTCGAAGGACAGACAATGCAATGGCCAAATGATAAAGGACAGACAATGCAATGGCCAAGTGATAGAGGACAGACAATGCAATGGCCAAATGATAGAGGACAGACAATGCAATGGCCAAGTGATAGATGACAGACAATGCAATGACCAAGTGATAGTGGACAGACAATGCCATGGCGAAATGATAAAGGACAGACAATGCAATGGATAAATGATAAAGGACAGACAATACAATGGCCAAATGATAAAGGACAGGCAATGCCATGGCGAAATGATAAAGGAGAGACAATACAATGGCCAAATGATAAAGGAGAGACAATGCAATGGAGAAATGATAAAGGACAGACAATGCAATGGCCAAGTGATAAAGGACAGACAATGCAATGGCCAAGTGATAGAGGACAGACAATACAATAGCCAAACGATAAAGGACAGACAATGCAATGGATAAATGATAAAGGACAGACAATGCAATGACCAAGTGACAGAGGACAGACAATGCAATGGCCAAATGATAAAGGACTGACAATGCAATGGATAAATGATAAAGGACAGACAATACAATGGCCAAATGATAAAGGACAGACAATGCCATGGCCAAGTGATAAAGGACAGACAATGCAATGACCAAGCGATAGAGGACAGACAATGCAATAGCCAAAATGATAAAGGACAGACAATGCAATGGATAAATGATAAAGGACAGACAATACAATGGCCAAATGATAAAGCACAGACAATGCAATGGCCAAGTGATAAAGGACAGACAATGCAATGGCCAAATGATAAAGGACAGACAATGCAATGGCCAAGTGATAGAGGACAGACAATGCAATGGCCAAATGATAGAGGACAGACAATGCAATGGCCAAGTGATAGATGACAGACAATGCAATGACCAAGTGATAGTGGACAGACAATGCCATGGCGAAATGATAAAGGACAGACAATGCAATGGATAAATGATAAAGGACAGACAATACAATGGCCAAATGATAAAGGACAGGCAATGCCATGGCGAAATGATAAAGGAGAGACAATGCAATGGCCAAATGATAAAGGAGAGACAATGCAATGGAGAAATGATAAAGGACAGACAATGCAATGGCCAAATGATAAAGGAGAGAAAATGCAATGGCCAAGTGATAGAGGACAGACAATACAATAGCCAAATGATAAAGGACAGAAAATGCAATGGATAAATGATAAAGGACAGACAATACAATGGCCAAATGATAAAGAACAGACAATGCCATAGCGAAATGATAAAGGACAGAAAATGCAATGGCCAAATGATAAAGGAGAGACAATGCAATGGAGAAATGATAAATGGGAGACAGACATAAAATGCAATGAACAAAACGACAAACAGTGATCTACAAAACATTAAACCAAATGTTTAAATCAGAGGAGATTATTGAGAGAAAAGTCGAAGGACAGACAATGCAATGGCGAAATGATAAAGGAGAGACAATGCAATGGCCAAGTGATAGAGGACAGACAATGCAATTGATAAATGATAAAGGAGAGACAATGCAATGACCAAATGATAAAGGACAGACAATGCAATGGCCAAGTGATAGAGGACAGACAATGCAATGGCCAAATGATAAAGGACAGACAATGTAATGGCGAAATGATAAAGGACAGACAATACAATGGCCAAATGATAAAGGACAGACAATGCCATGGCCAAATGATAAAGGACAGACAATGCAATGGCCAAATGATAAAGGAGAGACAATGCAATGGAGAAATGATAAAGGACAGACAATGCAATTTCCAAGTGATAGAGGACAGGCAATGCAATGGAGAAATGATAAAGGACAGACAATGCAATGGAGAAATGATAAAGGACAGACAATGCAATGGCCAAGTGATAAAGGACAGGCAATGCAATGGAGAAATGATAAAGGACAGACAATGCAATGGAGAAATGATAAAGGACAGACAATGCCATGGCGAAATGATAAAGGACAGACAATGCAATGGCCAAATGATAAAGGAGGGGGGTGCAATGGAGAAATGATAAATGAGAGACAGACATAAAATACAATGAACAAAATGACAAACAGTGATCTACAAAACATTAAACCAAATGTTTAAATCAGAGGAGATTATTGAGAGAAAAGTCGAAGGACAGACAATGCAATGGCCAAATGATAAAGGACAGACAATGCAATGGCCAAGTGATAAAGGACAGACAATACAATGGCCAAATGATAAAGGACAGACAATACAATGGCCAAATGATAGAGGACAGACAATGCACTGGCCAAGTAATAAAGGACAGACAATGCAATGGAGAAATGATAAAGGACAGACAATACAATGGCCAAATGATAAAGGACAGACAATGCCATGGCGAAATGATAAAGGACAGACAATGCAATGGCCAAATGATAAAGGACAGACAATGCAATGGCCAAGTGATAGAGGACAGACAATACAATAGCCAAATGATAAAGGACAGACAATGCAATGGATAAATGATAAAGGACAGACAATACAATGGCCAAATGATAAAGGACATACAATGCCATGGCGAAATGATAAAGGACAGACAATGCAATGGCCAAATGATAAAGGAGAGACAATGCAATGGAGAAATGATAAATGGGAGACAGACATAAAATACAATGAACAAAACGACAAACAGTGATCTACAAAACATTAAACCAAATGTTTAAATCAGAGGAGATTATTGAGAGAAAAGTCTAAGGACAGACAATGCAATGGCGAAATGATAAAGGAGAGACAATGTAATGGCCAAGTGATAGAGGACAGACAATGCAATGGATAAATGATAAAGGAGAGACAATGCAATGGCCAAATGATAAAGGACAGACAATGCAATGGCCAAGTGATAGAGGACAGACAATGCAATGGCCAAATGATAAAGGACAGACAATGTAATGGCGAAATGATAAAGGACAGACAATACAATGGCCAAATGATAGAGGACAGACAATGCCATGGCGAAATGATAAAGGACAGACAATGCAATGGCCAAATGATAAAGGAGAGACAATGCAATGGAGAAATGATAAAGGACAGACAATGCAATTTCCAAGTGATAGAGGACAGGCAATGCAATGGAGAAATGATAAAGGACAGACAATGCAATGGAGAAATGATAAAGGACAGACAATGCAATGGCCAAGTGATAAAGGACAGGCAATGCAATGGAGAAATGATAAAGGACAGACAATGCAATGGCCAAGTGATAGAGGACAGACAATACAATGGCCAAGTGATAAAGGACAGACAATACAATGGCCAAGTGATAAAGGACAGACAATACAATAGCCAAATGATAAAGGACAGACAATGCAATGGAGAAATGATAAAGAACAGACACTGCAATGGCCAAGTGATAGAGGACAGACAATGCAATGGAGAAATGATAAAGGACAGACAATGCAATGGCCAAATGATAAAGGACAGACAATGCAATGGCCAAATGATAAAGGACAGACAATGCAATGGCCAAGTGATAGAGGACAGACAATACAATGGCCAAGTGATAAAGGACAGACAATACAATGGCCAAGTGATAAAGGACAGACAATACAATAGCCAAATGATAAAGGACAGACAATGCAATGGCCAAGTGATAGAGGACAGACAGTACAATGGCCAAATGATAAAGGACAGACAATGCAATGGAGAAATGATAAAGGACAGACAATACAATGGCCAAGTGATAAAGGACAGACAATGCAATGGAGAAATGATAAAGGACAGACAATGCAATGGCCAAGTGATAGAGGACAGACAGTACAATGGCCAAGTGATAAAGGACAAACAATGCAATGGAGAAATGAAGGAAACAAAGCGATCAACTGTAAAACTTTGTCCAATTCCCTTTAACATAATATTTATTACAATTAATAAAAACACCAATAATATTTTATTGAATTTGTATTTTTTCTTATATAACAATATCATTTATTCGACAACACCTGGTCTGTACAATGATCTAAGATGCCCAGGGAAGCACACTTAAGGGCCCCTGTTTTGATACACTTCAATTACCCACGGAAAACATAAATGAGTAATTGTCAACTCCCTGAAAACACTTTACAAAATACAAAAATGTACAACATAATATCATATCATTAAATACATTAACTAACTGTATATTCCTGTTTATGTTATATTTAACAAGTAGTGTTGACTCTTATCTATGTATGTATTACAACAACCATTGCATAAACCTATGAGAGAACTAAGTTTACCACTCAGTAATAATCATAATTTAAAATAAAAATTTTCAATAAATATTTCTATAGAAAATTGAAAAACTATTATATACAAATTAATAGTTTCAGGGGGGAGCCATCATGGCCATGATCGTGTGGTAGTTGGATTTACAACTACCTATGCAAGGAGTGCCTATCACCACTCACGTGAGTGCAAATTCGGATCAGGCCAAGGTGTACAACATTATGTGATAAAGGTTGTCAATGACTTGCGACAGGTCGGTGGTTTTCCTCGGGACCTCTGGTTTCCTCCACCAATAAAAAATACCTCCACGATATAACTGAACTAATGTTGAAAATGGCTCTGCCAAATGTATAACAATTACTGATTGCGTGCTCTCCAAACATTAATCAAATCATTTTTTCTAGATATTTTCTTAATTCCACCCCCTCCCTCCTCTCGTTAAGTTTTCCCATTTTGATTCAGTATCAATAGAACATTGTGTTTCTTGTACACACACGATATCAATTTTCTTTTTTAGACACTAACAACTGGCTGCTATGCCATTAACACTTACTGTACCAATACAAAGAGACATATTATTTACAAATTGACAGTGAAAGGTCACAATGTGGAATTCACCTCACACTGGCGACTACGATTAAACATATATAGGTATATTAACAAATGTGACAATATATATACAATAATTCACAATCCTTGTCATGTATTGTGTTCCATACGCACACTAATAATGTTTACTGTCATTGACCTCTGACCCTTCTAAATAAAGCAGTTTGGTAGTCGCCATCTTCTTGTGTCTGCATACATTACATGGTGTCAGAGTGTAAAACGAAAACATGGAGCAACTTAAGCCTCCAGGAGCGTTAAATTTGGAAGGGAATTTAGCAGAAAACTTTAAGGAATGGATCCAATCATTCGAACTCTACCTAACAGCGACCGGAATTGAAGAAAAAGCTGAGAAAGTGCAAGTTGCGACATTCTTGCATGTAGCCGGTCCCGACGCACAACGTGTGTACAATACTTTTGACATTGTGGCAGATGATAGGCGGAAAATTGATGTGTTGAAAACAAAATTCAAGGAGTATTGTGAACCTAGAAAGAACTTGACTTCTATTCGGCATGTTTTCTTTACTCGAAATCAAGGACAACACGAAAGTATTGATAGTTATGTCACGGACTTAAAGACAAAAGCTAACCCATGTGAGTTTGAACATTTATCAGATGGTTTAATTCGCGATCGTATTGTTTGTGGTATTCAGAACGAAGGATGTAGGGCCAGGCTTCTACGGGAAGCAGAATTGACATTAATAAAAGCTATCGACATTTGTCGAGCCCAAGAAGTAAGTTCTCAACAATTAAAATCGTTAAAATCTACAGATGAACATTCAGTGCATGCCATTAAACAGGTCCGTAAAGTAAAACCAAAGACTTTGAACTATCGAAGTCAAAATCAAAGTGCTGGAAGTACTGCAAAGCAGGCGTTGTGTAAAAACTGTGGTAGGACTCATGGTCCAAGGAACTGCCCTGCATTTGGTAAAGAGTGTCATGCCTGCAAGAAGAAAAATCATTTTGCAAAGTATTGTATGTCAGCACGAAGGAAGAAAGTTGATGCGTTACATTATGATTCAACATTTGATGACAGCTGTGATGAACTTTTCATTGGTACCGTCAGCGTTGATAGTGTTCAACAGAGTGAAGATTGGAAAGAATCAGTTACAATCAATCAGAAATCCATCATGCTTAAACTAGATACCGGTGCTCAAGCAAACATTATCTCAGATAAATTGTTCCGTAGTGTGTCGTTGCCGAATTCAACTTTAGAAAAGACCGGAGTTAAACTTGTTACATATGATGGACATAGAATCAATCCTGTAGGTACAACAGTATTGAAATGTACATTCAAGAAGCGAAACTACGTGTTTAAGTTTTTCGCTGTGCCGAATGATACACAGCCGATTCTTAGTGCTGACGCGTGTACAGAATTAGGTGCTATTGTACGTGTACGTGCCGTTGATAAACCTTTGACAAAGGATGAACTGATTAAAGACTATGTCGATGTATTTAAAGGACTAGACAAACTGCCAAAAGCACATCACATCCAACTTGATCCATTCGTTGAACCGGTCGTTCATCCGCCTCGGAAAGTGCCCGCTGCACTTCGCGAACAAGTTCGTGCAGAGTTAGACCGCATGGTAAACCTTGGTGTAATCGCGAAACAAGACGAGCCAACCGACTGCATGGGTTAGTAGTATGGTAGTTGTTCGGAAACCTGGAAAATTACGGATATGTCTCGACCCGAAAGATCTTAATCGGGCCATTAAACGAGAGCATTATCATTTACAGACAATTGATGAAATTATCGAGAGATTACCGAAAGCGTGTGTATTTTCACGATTTGACGCGACTCACGGATTCTGACACATCCAACTTGATAATGACAGTTCTAAGTTGTTAACGTTCAATACACCGTTTGGACGATTTCGCTACTGTAGACTACCATTTGGTATTAGTTCCGCGCCGGAAGTATTTTGTAAGACAGTGCGCGAGATGTTTTCGGATCTACCGGGTGTAGAATGTATAGTCGACGATATTCTTGTATGGGGTGAACACGACGAGCAGCACGACTGTCGCGTCCGACAGATGCTCCAGAGGTGTCGACAGATGAACTTTAAGTTGAATAAGTCGAAATTTGAACTACGTGCTCCGGAAGTCCAGTACGTTGGACACGTGATCAGTAAAGACGGATTAAAAGTTAGTCCAGAAAAAGTGCGCGCCATACAAGAAATGCCCGCTCCGACAGATGTAGCTGGTGTTAAACGCGTTCTCGGTCTCGTGCAGTATTTGGCCAAGTTTATTCCCAACTTGTCAGATGTTTCGGATCCGCTACGCATATTAGTGAAAAATGATGTACAGTGGCATTGGAATCGCGAGCAACAGCAAAGTTTTGACGAGCTCAAGCGACTTGTGTCAACAGCACCCGTGTTGCGATTTTACAGTGTTGATGAACCGGTTACTGTTTCGGTCGATGCCAGTTCTAAAGGACTGGGCGTGGTCCTATTGCAAAACGGACAGCCTGTCGCGTACGGTTCCAAAGCGCTTAGTGAGACTCAAAAGAGATACGCGCAAATCGAGCGCGAGATGTTAGCTATTCTTTACGGTTGTCAAAAATTTGACCACTATATTTACGGACGTCGAGTGGTTATTGAAACGGACCATAAGCCACTGGTCGCGATCTACGAGAAACCTCTCTACAGAGCTACACCGCGTCTTCAACGTATGTTAATGAAGTTGCAACGGTATGATTTGCGTATCGTGTACGTTCCGGGTAAGGAAATGTATATTTCCGACACGCTAAGTAGGGCTTTTCTTTCAGATAATAACGATGAACTGATTGACGATGAATTTGATGTGAGTCTTGTAGAAACTCAGCTACCCATCTCTTCAGCCAAACTAACAGAATTCAAAGACTCGACTGCAGCAGATGGCAATTTGTGCAAGTTAAGTGAGGTTGTAGTGTCCGGATGGCCGAACCGGCAGGAGATGTTACCCGAAGGCTTACAAAAGTATTGGAATTTCCGAGATGAAATTACTGTTCTTGATGGACTTCTTTACAAAAGTCAGCGTATTATGGTGCCAAAAACTCTACAGCGTGAAATGTTAGTGAAATTACACGAATCACATCTTGGTATAGTGAAGACCAAACAGCGTGCCCGTGAAATTCTCTTTTGGTGTAACATGAACAATGACATTCAGCATTTCATTTCAAATTGTAGTATTTGCAACAAGTTCCGAAAGGCAAACACCAGAGAACCACTCAAACCTCATGATATTCCATCGCGTCCGTGGGCAAAGTTAGGTGCAGATTTGATGGAATTCAAAGGGAAGCATTATTTACTTTGTGTTGACTATTACTCGAAATATCCAGAAATTGCATTATTACCCTCATTGTCTAGTGCATCTACAATTTCGGCGTTTAAGTCCATGTTTGCGAGACATGGAATCCCTATGGAGGTAGTAAGTGACAATGGACCTCAATTTGCGTGTGCAAGTTTCAGAGATTTTGCGAAAGAATGGGACTTTATTCATACAACCTCAAGTCCACGATATCCCCAATCCAACGGGGAAGCAGAACGTTTTGTGCAAACCGTGAAAGACATGTTCAAGAAAGCCGAACACGGCAATAGTGACGTATATGTTTCTCTTATGGAGTACCGGGCTTCTCCGATTGATGGAGTTAGACTGTCACCTGCACAGTTATTGATGAACCGCCAATTGAGAACGAAACTTCCGGTTTCGTCTGAACTGCTAAAACCTGAAGTTGTAAAGTCGAAACAAAAAGAACTGGTCAAACGTCAGAAATCTCAGAAATTCTACTATGATATGAAGTCAAAGCCGCTTCCGGAAGTCTCACCGGGAGAAATTGTGCGATTCAAAAAGGACATTGGTTTAAGTAATTGGGAACCAGCTGTAGTAGAAACTGATCATGGAGAACGTTCTTTTATATTGAGATCTGAAAATGATAAACTGTATCGCAGAAACCGTAGACATATTCTGAAAACTGGTGAAAATGTGTTTAAAAAACAAGAAACTCAATTTGATAATGATTTTCCAATTTTCGAAAACGCAAACGATACAAACACTCCAAAATCTGACCAACAAGAAACTCCGACTTCAGCGGCGAGTGATCAACCTATGGTGACGAGATCTGGACGTATTTCCAAGAAACCTGCGTACCTCGAAGAGTATTATGTGTAAACTTTTGACATTGTACATTTTGTTCTCTATATTTGTTTTAATGCTGATTTCAGTATTTTCTAGTCACAAGAGAGACTTTAATTCAATCCGTTATTCAGACTGTAATTTCTAATTTAAATTTATTTGACATTTGTTTGGCTACAGAAATTTCAGCAAAAAAATAAAAGGGAGATGTCATGTATTGTGTTCCATACGCACACTAATAATGTTTACTGTCATTGACCTCTGACCCTTATAAATAAAGCAGTTTGGTAGTCGCCATCTTCTTGTGTCTGCATACATTACAATCCTCATCTTGTTAAAGTAAATTACAGACAAATCAAATTGTATTATATTAGACATAAATAACATAATTGTTATTAAATAAAACAGTTAGCACAATTATATTGAAGAGATCACGATTTAGGACTCTCGTTTAGCGGTGCTAGAAATAGATACCGGTGATTTAGTCATTGATAGGTTATGAATTAGGATGTTTGGCACATGATGTATAAGAAATATGAAAACAATAATATTGACTAGAAATGTCAATGATCAAATAGTACAATGAGTTCAAGTGTTACTATAGTTTCAAAATCGGTTTGGGAATTTTGTATTGTTGTTTGAAGAAGTTGGGGTAGACGTTATTTTAGTATTTGGAGTAGTGCATTCGCCTTCTACTGGTGATTTTACATAATCCAGTATTATATCACTTATTACACTAGTGCCTGCTTCTTTAATGTGGACCCCACTTGAGTCATTTAGTTTATAGAGTGCTCTGATTGGTACATTGTTTGGAGTGAACTCTGACCACAAGTCAATAAACTTAATGTTATTATTTTTCAAACACATTTTTTTATGAATATGTTAACAGACGATGCTACAGAGTTTAATGTTTGAATGTGTGTACCTTTCCCTCTTCTTGGTAGTATGCTACATACATATATGATATAGCTAGCATTTGGATATTATGCTTCACATACTCAATATTCGGATATCAAACCTCCCAAATTTACTCATGATAGGAACAGTTCATGGGTGGCATATATCAGTTCGCTGTTTCGATATTCGTACCCTTTATTAGACCTCTCTGTAGAGAGTCTTGTACCACATTGTTACAAATTGTGAGTCGACTTCGAAATTTTGCATAAAATCACATATTACCTGATTGGACAATTCGCACGGTGCATCTTTTATTGTTATATTTGTAAGTTACTCGTCTACATCAACGAGTTTTATATACCGGTTTCTAATTTCGACCCCCCCCCCCCCCCCTTGTTAATAGAATGTGTTTAGTGTCGGGATCGAAAACTGTTACAATACACTTTCTCTCTGTTATTTTTATGGACTGGTTTTTTTTTAGTTTAATAATATTTTATTGTACATAAACAATAGGATTGGACAGCAAGTTATACCAACTTATATGAAGTCCTCTCCTTACAAATTATACACATGAATTAATGACAGCAAAACAAAACACAGACAATAGACATTTAAAATTTTGACACTGAAAGAAAGTAAGTACAAGTGAAAAAGTGAAAAAGTGAAAAAAAGTGAAAAATTGCTGACATTAGCCCTAAAATCTTTTTGATTGATTTATAAAAGTTCGAACTTTTCCAAATATTTTGGAGTTGACGTCATAACTATACATATCGTTCCCAAAGAGCAAAGTTTCAATATTGATATTGATATCGTCGCTATTACTCAGAAGTGTTCTTCTTTCGTTCAGGTATGAGGGACATTCCAGAAAATAATGTATAGCATCTTCAAAAGAAGCACCGCAATTACATTTAAAATTATTTATTATATGTATTTTTGACAGATCGGCATTGAGTGAGCTGCATTGGTGTCTAAGTCTAGTATGTAATATACTTAGTTTCCGTGGGCCTTCATTATAATACTTTGGGGTTTTATAAATATCAGCTTTCACTCTGTTTTTAAACGAAGATAATGTAGGAGAATTTCTTATTGATATGTCTAGATTGTTCCAAAGCGAAACGGTAGATGGAATAAATGAGCTTGCTGATGTTCTCAGTCTGCATCTGGGTGGAACATAATTCTGATTATTTCTAAGGTTATAACTATTTACATCTGATGTAACTGGAGATAAACAGTTAAATAAATAAGGAGGGCATAATTTATTATGAATTTTATAAAAAGTAGTTAATTTACGAGTTTCCCGCCCATTGGCTAAAGTTTCCCATCCAGTCTCAAAATATAATGAATCCTTACTAGCAAATTTTGTCAGACCTGTTACAATTCGTGCCGCTTCTAATTGTATTTTTTCTAATTTTTCAATGTCCCGTTCATAACACCCATGGACTGTATTAAGCCTTTATCCACAAGTTCTTCAATTTCTTCTAGGACTTCACTGTGTACTAGACCCTTTGTAAAGCCTTTACTAATGAGTGAGAGAGTGACTGTTGTTTAACGCCAATTCACCAATTTTTAAGCTATATCATGGTGAGAACGTTAATTTGCAATGAGACGATGATGAGGTCGACGTTGTTCTAGACCAACACGCTGAGTTGGAGTTTTATAGTGCTAGCTCACTGAAACAGCAGTCTGCGGATAGACATGTCGCCACATTCGGATACATTATTCTGATTCCGAGTCAACCAGTCTTTGTTCTTTCTCCTTAAGGCTGCATGCTTAGCGGAGATGCAACAAATACCAGGATCCAGGATTTCAAGTTAGGAGGGGGGGGGGGCGCAGTTAATGGGAAAAAGATTGTTTTTGTCTTTGAGCAACTATTGCATACCCCCTTTCTTGTAGCTGATGTTGGTACCTTCCTTTATTACACTATGGTAAGACGCCTTGTCCATTACAACAAAACTTTTAGGTGGAAGTACGGGAACTAACTGCTCTTCTACCCATTTATTAAATATAACAGAATTCATTTCAGAATGATAATCTCTTCTATTTGAGCTTAAAGTTTTAAAAACTAATTCACATCCAGGTCAAAAACCTGTTTTACATCCCGCATGTAAAATTACGAATCTTTGTCCTTTATTAATGGGAATTTTTTGGGCATCTGAAGGGTTAGGTGGTGTCCACTGATGGGATGCTGTATGGTGGGTATCAACCCAAGTTTCGTCCAAGTAAACAGTGTTATATCCTTCATTTCATTTTGTTTAATTGTACGTAAAAAAAATATTCTTTTATTAACGAAGTCTTTTCTTTCAACAAGAGTCTTTTTATTTCCATTTATTTTTGCATATCTAAAACCAAGTGCATGCAAAGTTTTCCAAAGTTTATATTTTGACAATTTTAAAGAATGGTTTTTCTCCAAAGTGACACGCAATTTTCTAATTGAAACATTCATTTTTCGAAAACAATCCAACTATTACTCTCCTTATTAAGTCTTTATCAAAACTATCCAAAGAATCTTTGCATTTATTCACAGATTTTTCATTAAGTTCCACAGGTTCTTTTTTCAATATCTTATTCAGAAATGAACGACTAATGTCCAGAGCTTGTACAGTTCTATCAATGACTTTATTCCATGCATAAAATGGAGCTTTTCGTTTACTTTTGGCCCTAAAATATTTGTAAATTTTCAAAATTAATTCCCTTTTTTCAGCAGAAGCTTTCACAGACATTTTCACTACTTATTTACAATGTACATAAACTTTATATAACATAATTTGAAGCAAGAAAATCATGAAAAAAATGTTTATCTAATTTGCATATAAGAAATTAACATTGTATATGAATTGTTTAATTTTTGGAAGAAAACAAGTATTAAACAAGAATATTATTTAATTTATATATTTATATCAAATTATACTTTCACGAAATTAACATTTATTTGATTTTGGTATCATTTTTTTAAGTGTTAATTTAATTTTTTTTTATAAATCAGCATGAGTGAATAACAAGGGACATGTCCATATAAGGGTCTCATGTGATCAGCAGTTATTAATTGTTTACAAACAAATATCATATGGTCAAACTGTTTATCAATTATTCAAAACATCTTGAATCTTTAACCTAATATGACATTCCCATGTGACTGAAATTAGCATAACAACAGACAGGAAAGAACAGGTAAGGCTGTTCATTATAATGGCAGCCTCCTTTACTTACAATCTGATAAAATTAGTATTTGGCCCTATGAAGATTTTTTTTATTATTTGAATTATTTCTTTGACAACTTTTACTCAGATATGTATTGAATAATGTGTGCCTAAAATGTTAAAAGAGCGATAGAAAGGAAATCCCCGATTTTTAAATAATTGTTTCCCTATTTTCAGAGTCACCAAACAGACTATACCTGGGTTCACCCCCTGTGTTTTATGACACAGGAATTGCTTCCTCTTCACTAGTACCTGGGTTCACCCCCTGTGTTTTATGAGACAGGAATTGCTTCCTCTTCACTAGTACCTGGGTTCACCCCCTGTGTTTTATGAGACAGGAATTGTTTCCTCTTCACTAGTACCTGGGTTCATCCCCTGTGTTTTATGAGACAGGAATTGTTTCCTCTTCACTAGTACCTGGGTTCACCCCCTGTGTTTTATGAGACAGGAATTGTTTCCTTTTCACTAGTACCTGGGTTCACCCCCTGTATTTTATGAGACAGGAATTGTTTCCTCTTCACTAGTACCTGGGTTCACCCCCTGTGTTTTATGAGACAGGAATTGTTTCCTCTTCACTAGTACCTGGGTTCACCCCCTGTGTTTTATGAGACAGGAATTGTTTCCTCTTCACTAGTACCTGGGTTCACCCCCTGTGTTTTATGAGACAGGAATTGTTTCCTCTTCACTAGTACCTGGGTTCACCCCCTGTGTTTTATGAGACAGGAATTGTTTCCTCTTCACTAGTACCTGGGTTCACCCCCTGTGTTTTATGAGACAGGAATTGTTTCCTCTTCACTAGTACCTGGGTTCACCCCCTGTGTTTTATGAGACAGGAATTGTTTCCTCTTCACTAGTACCTGGGTTCACCCCCTGTGTTTTATGAGACAAGAATTGTTTCCTCTTCACTAGTACCTGGGTTCACCCCCTGTGTTTTATGAGACAGGAATTGTTTCCTCTTCACTAGTACCTGGGTTCACCCCCTGTGTTTTATGAGACAGGAATTGTTTCCTCTTCACTAGTACCTGGGTTCACCCCCTGTGTTTTATGAGACAGGAATTGTTTCCTCTTCACTAGTACCTGGGTTCACCCCCTGTGTTTTATGAGACAGGAATTGTTTCCTCTTCACTAGTACCTGGGTTCACCCCCTGTGTTTTATGAGACAGGAATTGTTTCCTCTTCACTAGTACCTGGGTTCACCCCCTGTGTTTTATGAGACAGGAATTGTTTCCTCTTCACTAGTACCTGGGTTCACCCCCTGTGTTTTATGAGACAGGAATTGTTTCCTTTTCACTAGTACCTGGGTTCACCCCCTGTGTTTTATGAGACAGGAATTGTTTCCTCTTCACTAGTACCTGGGTTCACCCCCTGTGTTTTATGAGACAGGAATTGTTTCCTCTTCACTAGTACCTGGGTTCACCCCCTGTGTTTTCTGAGACAGGAATTGTTTCCTCTTCACTAGTACCTGGGTTCACCCCCTGTGTTTTATGAGACAGGAATTGTTTCCTCTTCACTAGTACCTGGGTTCACCCCCTGTGTTTTATGAGACAGGAATTGTTTCCTCTTCACTAGTACCTGGGTTCACCCCCTGTGTTTTATGAGACAGGAATTGTTTCCTCTTCACTAGTACCTGGGTTCACCCTCTGTGCTTTTTAGGGTTACGTTGCTTCGTGTTGCTCATCTTTTCAGCTTTCTGTGTTGTGTGGTTTTTGTTGTTGTTGTTGTTTTTTGTTTTTGTTCTGTTTCTCTGGATTTTCTATTCTTGATCGCCCCTTTTCTCTAACATTTAATTCAATATACAATACCGGTGGCTAATATTTTAAATATCTGATCAATAACCAATAAAAAAAAAAAAAAAAAAAAAATACAATTTTGAAATTTCTTCCATTTTGGCACCACTGATGTTAAACTAGAGGCTCCCAGGAGCCTGTAATCGCTCACCTGGTTTTCAATTTGACATCTAAAGTTGATAGAAAAGGGGGGTGTTACACATAATTATGAAAGTGGGCCACCCAAAGATCTTCTAAACTCAAATTTCTGAGCAAACGATTTTGATGTGATTTTTATCTCATAATATTCCTAAATGGAATAAACTGGCTGAAAAAATCTCACAGAAAAACCCAGAATATATGTTAAACTGCACATTGCCATATAGCTGCAGTTAACATTTGAGCTCATTTTGATTTATAATAAAGCAGCAATGGACAATTGAAGAAATTTCTATTTTTAGTAACAGCAGCCATCTTGAATGGAGGGTGAAGCTGTCAGACACAAATTTGAAATGGGACTATCCAAGGACTATCCCTGCCAGGTTTGGTTTAACTTGGTTCAGCGGTTTCAGAGGAAAAGATTTAAACGTGATCTTTTATCAAAATATGCCTAATTTGCATAATCGGTATAAATCGGCTGAAAGAAAAATTTCACAGAAAAGCCCGGAATATATATATGTTAAACTACTCGTTGCCATGTAGCTGCAGTTAAAAGTTGAGCTCATTTTGGTTTATACTAAAGTAGCAATGGACAATTGAAGACATTTCTATTTTTAGTATCATCAGCCATCTTGAATGGAGGGCGGGGCTGTCGAACACAATTTTGAAAGGGACCCACCCATGGACCATCCCTGCCAGGTCTAGTGTAATTTGGTTCAGTGGTTTCAGAGGAGAAGATTTAAATGTGATCTTTTATTAAGATATGCCTAATTTGCATAATCGGTATAAATCGGCTGAAAGAAAAATTTCACAGAAAAACCTGGAATATATGTCAAACTACTCATTGCCATGTAGCTGCAGTTAAAATTTTAGGTCATTTTGACTTATACTAAAGCAGCAATGGACAATTGAAGAAATTTCTATTTTTAGTAACAGCAGCCATCTTGAATGGAGGGCGGAGCTGTCGGACACAATTTTGAAAGGGACCCACCCAAGGACCATCCCTGCCAGGTTTGGTTTAATTTGGTTCAGCGGTTTCAGAGGAGAAGATTTAAATGTGATCTTTAATCAAAATATGCCTAATTTTGCATAATCTGTATAAATCGGCTGAAAGAAAAATTTCACAGAAAAACCCGGAATATATGTTAAACTACTCCTTGCCATGTAGCTGCAGTTAAAATTTGAGCTCAATTTGACTTATACTAAAGCAGCAATGGACAATTAAAATTTCATCCCCCCTTTTTTCTATTTTTAGCTTGGTGGCCATATTGGTTGGAAGTCGGGATCACAGGACGCCCTTTTGGAAGGGGGCCATCCAAGGACCATTCCACCAAAGTTTGGTTTAAATTGACCCAGTGGCTTCAGAGGAGTTGATTAAAATGTGAAAAGTTAACGGACGGACGGACGACAGACAACGGACGCTCAGTGGTGAAAATAGCTCACCTGACCAATTTTCGCTCACCAATTCAATAGTATTTTTCCGACAGAGATTTTCCTAAGGAATTCATTAAAAAGACCTGATCAAAACAGCCTTAGTTATTCATACACAGTTTGTGTGCAATGATGTCTAAATTTTAGGACTTTTATGCCTCTTTCTGTTGAAGTGATTTCGGAAATCGCAAAAGATAAAAGAAATCAGTCCATCTAGTACACAATCAAAATAAAATAGTTTAATGGTCCACCAATAACATCTAAGGTGAACACTTTGCACAAACTAAATTTAAATAGAACGAAAAATAACTTTCAAATTTTGGAAATGGGCACTATTTGTCCCTGTTTGTGTCAAAAATGGTAATAGTTGCATAATACAAATGTACTTACAAAAATCTGAAACACCTATTTTAGCACCTTGCGTTTTTGCTTAGAAACTAATATGAATATGGCTACAAAACCCAAAATTAATACAAACCGTCATTCTGGGTCAATAATCATTATCTTTGGAATTAAGTAGGATCGTTTATCTAGAACTAAAGTTATCACACGGAAACTAATGTGTCTATAGACGGATGAGTACAGATACAATAACCAAAACCACAGACCCGTAACGTAGCAACAATTTACACGGTCGTCTAAAAAGATAAGAATGGATGACCCCACCTAAAAAGGGGGTATGAACTCGTGTGATTGTGAATGATAAGCAGTTCATGTTTCTTATGAGAAATGTGAAGTCATCAAAATGATTTAGTACAAGTCAGTTAAAAAATTACATGACAGATCAAAAGGAGATAATAATATTATTATCCACCAGTCAAGTGAAACTACTGGGATTTCCAGTCTCGTTTAAAAACATTTTATATTCATAACAAGGAATATGATTACTGTATGTAAATTCTACTTCTGGTTTCATAGTGACATTATTTTTTACGGCTTCTAAGCTTTTTTATCCAATCAAAAACTTTTCTCCAACCTTTTACCTGTAAGTCATGATCTTGTGTTTTTGATAAAGCACCTTCAGCATCCTGTTTTCTAGAAATGTAACGTTTTTCAACACCTTTTTCTTCTACAACTGTTTCCAAACACATCGCCCCTCTGCCAACACTAACTAAAGCTTGCTCTAACACACCTAATGTAGCTTTAACAGTCGTATAGTACTTGTATTAATGGTTTTACTGGGTCACGTTGGTACTGGTACTGTAAATTTTCCAGATTGACTGCACTAAGTCCTAATTCTATGCCAAGATTAAATAAATATTGTATTCCTATTTGAGGTGCTAATGCATCCAGTATTTCATCTGTTGGGACATAATCCACGTGTTGTGCCAGGAAACCTAACAAAGGACAAAAATATATTGCTGAAAGTCAGTTCTACAAATTCATTAAATGTGTCACACAAAAGACTATAAAATATGAATTTGTTGTTTCTCTGCTAAAGACTGGTTGGTTCATAATCAGGATAATGTGTCCTCGTGGAGTGATATATATTCACCCAGACTGTTGCTTCAGTGAACTATTACTTTAAAAATCCAACTAGTGTTGATCCAGTGCAAAATAATTATCATAATTATCATCTCATCAAAAGTGACTTGTTCTGGTCATGACAGAGCTGCAACATTACTTATTTGGCTTTCAACAACAATTAATCACTCACTTATACAAAGAACACTCCAGGTAAGTTACCTGTCTAATGTTACAATATTTTCAATGAAGAATGCTTGTATTAAAGTTTTTCCCATGGTATCCTATCTTAAAACATTGACATGCGATGATTTCATTTTTGGATTTCCGATGGACAATATACATTTTTAATAAACAAATATCCAGAAAATCTTAAAACCTAGTAGTGCTATCCTGTCCTTTCCTCCTTCATAACTGATCATGAGGTTTGTAGCAAGCAAGAGTAACAAGATGGGTACCACTAGTGGAGCAGGAACTGCTTTTACAAAGAATAATAGGTTTGAGAGTTTTCCAGAATACTTACACAAGTTGGATTTCGAAAATTCAAATATTTACACACTTTATGTACTGAAGCATATATAATTCAAGTAAAATGAGGCCAGTACATAACACAAAATAAAAATTGATCCTGGAAAACATCTTTTGCAGGAAACCGGAGTACCCGGAGAAAACCCACCGCACGTCACTGATAAACTTTATAATGTTGTATCGAGTACCCTCGCCATTGGCGGGATTCAACCTCAAAGCCATTAGGTTTTCATTTGTTTCCTTCAGCTCTTCCACCTTTTATCAATCATGATTATAGCAAACGATATTGCACGTACCTCTATTTTCAACTCTTTTGACCCTTCTGACCTGTAACGAAAGCAAATGGATCAGTGGTTTCAGTGTTAAAACAAAAACAGACGATGCACAATTTGATGATGTTACATATATTTTAGTACACAATTGTCCCTTTGTGTCACATTTAAGACATACATCTAAATTATGTGTATGTAGAGGACCATGTAGCTTGTGTGTGTTTTAATTTCAAGTTCATTGTGGTCTATCAATTATAAGTGGTCACTCATTCAAGGGTTATACCAGTGACAAGACTACATATGTATTTATCTTGTAAAATCAAATAAAAGGATCAGAAGAGGCAACACACTTCAAAGCAAGAAACATTGTATTAGCTTCTGTACTGAAGATCAAACTGGCTGATAAAAAAGAAAATAGACCTGATGTCCAAAACAGTCAGCCTGCTAATGCTACCCTAGCAACATCCATAGTTAGAACCATCAGTATGAAACCAATACCGATGCTACCGTATCACCGTCCTCAGAACCTGCAGTATAAAACATCTGATGATGCTGCCATATCACCATCCTCAGAACCATCAGCATAAAACGTCTGTCGATGCTACCCTAACCCTAACCCTCACCCTAACCCTAACCCTAACCCTAACCCTAACCCTAACCCTTACCCTAACACTAACCCTAACCGTAACCCTAAACCCTAACCCTAACCCTAACCCTAGCCCTAACCCTAACCCTAACCCTAAATCTAAGAGTGGTGTTAAACACCTAACCCTAACCCTATATCTAAGAGTGGTGTTAAACACCTAACCCTACCCTATATCTAAGAGTGGCATTAGACGTCTAACCCTAACCCTATATCTAAGAGTGGTGTTAAACACCTAACCCTAATCCTATATCTAAGAGGGGTGTTAGACGTCTAACCCTAACCCTATATCTAAGAGTGGTGTTAAACACCTAACCCTAACCCTATATCTAAGAGTGGCATTAGACGTCTAACCCTAACCCTATATCTAAGAGTGGTGTTAAACACCTAACCCTAACCCTATATCTAAGAGTGGTGTTAGACGTCTAACCCTAACCCTATATCTAAGAGTGGTGTTAAACACCTAACCCTAACCCTATATCTAAGAGTGGTGTTAGACGTCTAACCCTAACCCTATATCTAAGAGTGGTGTTAAACACCTAACCCTAACCCTATATTTAAGAGTGGTGTTAGACGTCTAACCCTAACCCTATATCTAAGAGTGGTGTTAAACACCTAACCCTAACCCTATATCTAAGAGTGGTGTTAGACGTCTAACCCTAACCCTATATCTAAGAGTGGTGTTAAACACCTAACCCTAACCCTATATCTAAGAGTGGTGTTAGACGTCTAACCCTCACCCTATATCTAAGAGTGGTGTTAAACACCTAACCCTAACCCTATATCTAAGAGTGGTGTTAGACGTCTAACCCTAACCCTATATCTAAGAGTGGTGTTAAACACCTAACCCTAATCCTATATCTAAGAGTGGTGTTAGAAGTCTAACCCTAACCCTATATCTAAGTGTGGTGTTAGACGTCTAACCCTAACCCTATATCTAAGAGTGGTGTTAAACACCTAACCCTATATCTAAGAGTGGTGTTAAACACCTAATCTTAACCCTATATCTAAGAGTGGTGTTAAACATCTAACCCTAACCCTATATCTAAGAGTGGTGTTAAGCATCTAACCCTAACCCTATATCTAAGAGTGGTGTTAGAAGTCTAACCCTAACCCTATATCTAAGAGTGGCGTTAAACACCTAACCCTAACCCTATATCTAAGAGTGGTGTTAAACACCTAACCCTAACCCTATATCTAAGAGTGGTGTTAAACACCTAACCCTAACCCTATATCTAAGAGTGGTGTTAAACACCTAACCCTAACCCTATATCTAAGAGTGGCATTAAACACCTAACCCTAACCCTATATCTAAGAGTGGTGTTAAACACCTAACCCTAACCCTATATCTAAGAGTGGTGTTAGACGTCTAACTCTAACCTTATATGTAAGAGTGGTGTTAAACACCTAACCCTAACCCTATATCTAAGAGTGGTGTTAAACACCTAACCCTAACCCTATATCTAAGAGTGGTGTTAAACATCTAACCCTAACCCTATATCTAAGAGTGGTGTTAAACATCTAACCCTAACCCTATATCTAAGAGTGGTGTTAAACACCTAACCCTAACCCTATGTCTAAGAGTGGTGTTAAACACCTAACCCTAACCCTATATCTAAGAGTGGTGTTAAACACCTAACCCTAACCCTATATCTAAGAGTGGTGTTAAACACCTAACCCTATATCTAAGAGTGGTGTTAAACACCTAACCCTAACCCTATATCTAAGAGTGGTGTTAAACACCTAACCCTAACCCTATATCTAAGAGTGGTGTTAAACACCTAACCCTAGCCCTATATCTAAGAGTGGTGTTAAACACCTAACCCTAACCCTATATCTAAGAGTGGTGTTAAACACCTAACCCTAACCCTATATCTAAGAGTGGTGTTAAACACCTAACCCTAGCCCTATATCTAAGAGTGGTGTTAAACACCTAACCCTAACCCTATATCTAAGAGTGGTGTTAAACACCTAACCCTAACCCTATATCTAAGAGTGGTGTTAAACACCTAACCCTAACCCTATATCTAAGAGTGGTGTTAAACACCTAACCCTAGCCCTATATCTAAGAGTGGTGTTAAACACCTAACCCTAATCCTATATCTAAGAGTGGTGTTAGACGTCTAACCCTAACCCTATATCTAAGAGTGGTGTTAGACGTCTAACCCTAACCCTATATCTAAGAGTGGCGTTAAACACCTAACCCTAACCCTATATCTAAGAGTGGCGTTAAACACCTAACCCTAACCCTATATCTAAGAGTGGTGTTAAACACCTAACCCTAACCCTATATCTAAGAGTGGTGTTAGACGTCTAACCCTAACCCTATGTCTAAGAGTGGTGTTAAACACCTAACCCTAACCCTATATCTAAGAGTGGTGTTAGACATCTAACCCAAATCCTATGTCTAAGAGTGGTGTTAGACGTCTAACCCTAACCCTATATCTAAGAGTGGTGTTAAACACATAACCCTAACCCTATATCTAAGAGTGGTGTTAGAAGTCTAACCCTAACCCTATATCTAAGAGTGGTGTTAGACGTCTAACCCTAACCCTGTATCTAAGAGTGGTGTTAAACACCTAACCCTATTTCTAAGAGTGGTGTTAAACACCTAACCTTAACCCTATATCTAAGAGTGGTGTTAAACATCTAACCCTAACCCTATATCTAAGAGTGGTGTGAAACACCTAACCCTATATCTAAGAGTGGTGTTAAACACCTAACCTTAACCCTATATCTAAGAGTGGTGTTAAACATCTAACCCTAACCCTATATCTAAGAGTGATGTTAGACGTCTAACCCTAACCCTATATCTAAGAGTGGTGTTAGACGTCTAACCCTAACCCTATATCTAAGAGTGGTGTTAGACGTCTAACCCTAACCCTATATCTAAGAGTGGTGTTAAACACCTAACCCTAACCCTATATCTAAGAGTGGTGTTAGACGTCTAACCCTAACCCTATGTCTAAGAGTGGTGTTAAACACCTAACCCTAACCCTATATCTAAGAGTGGTGTTAGACATCTAACCCAAATCCTATGTCTAAGAGTGGTGTTAGACGTCTAACCCTAACCCTATATCTAAGAGTGGTGTTAAACACATAACCCTAACCCTATATCTAAGAGTGGTGTTAGAAGTCTAACCCTAACCCTATATCTAAGAGTGGTGTTAAACATCTAACCCTAACCCTATATCTAAGAGTGGTGTGAAACACCTAACCCTATATCCAAGAGTGGTGTTAAACACCTAACCTTAACCCTATATCTAAGAGTGGTGTTAGACGTCTAACCTTAACCCTATATCTAAGAGTGGTGTTAAACACCTAACCCTAACCCTATATCAAAGAGTGGTGTTAAACACCTAAGCCTAATCCTATATCTAAGAGTGGTGTTAGACGTCTAACCCTAACCCTATATCTAAGAGTGGTGTTAGACGTCTAACCCTAACCCTATATCTAAGAGTGGTGTTAAACACCTAACCCTATATCTAAGAGTGGTGTTAAACACCTAACCTTAACCCTATATCTAAGAGTGGTGTTAAACATCTAACCCTAACCCTATATCTAAGAGTGGTGTTAGACGTCTAACCCTAACCCTATATCTAAGAGTGGTGTTAAACACCTAACCCTAACCCTATATCTAAGAGTGGTGTTAAACATCTAACCCTAACCCTATATCTAAGAGTGGTGTTAGACGTCTAACCCTAACCCTATATCTAAGAGTGGCGTTAAACACCTAACCCTAACCCTATATCTAAGAGTGGTGTTAAACATCTAACCCTAACCCTATATCTAAGAGTGGTGTTAGACGTCTAACCCTAACCCTATATCTAAGAGTGGTGTTAAACACCTAACCCTAACCCTATATCTAAGAGTGGTGTTAGACGTCTAACCCTAACCCTATATCTAAGAGTGGTGTTAAACACCTAATCCTAACACTATATCTAAGAGTGGTGTTAGACATCTAACCCTAACCCTATGTCTAAGAGTGGTGTTAGACGTCTAACCCTAACCCTATATCTAAGAGTGGTGTTAAACACCTAACCCTAACCCTATATCTAAGAGTGGTGTTAGAAGTCTAACCCTAACCCTATATCTAAGAGTGGTGTTAGACGTCTAACCCTAACCCTATATCTAAGAGTGGGGTTAAACACCTAACCCTATATCTAAGAGTGGTGTTAAACACCTAACCTTAACCCTATATCTAAGAGTGGTGTTAAACATCTAACCCTAACCCTATATCTAAGAGTGGTGTTAGACGTCTAACCCTAACCCTATATCTAAGAGTGGCGTTAAACACCTAACCCTAACCCTATATCTAAGAGTGGTGTTAAACATCTAACCCTAACCCTATATCTAAGAGTGGTGTTAGACGTCTAACCCTAACCTTATATCTAAGAGTGGCGTTAAACACCTAACCCTAACCCTATATCTAAGAGTGGTGTTAAACACCTAACCCTAACCCTATATCTAAGAGTGGCATTAAACACCTAACCCTAACCCTATATCTAAGAGTGGTGTTAAACACCTAACCCTAACCCTATATCTAAGAGTGGTGTTAAACACCTAACTCAAACCCTATATCTAAGAGTGGTGTTAAACACCTAACCCTAACCTTATATCTAAGAGTGGTGTTAAACACCTAACCCTAACCCTATATCTAAGAGTGGTGTTAAACACCTAACCCTAACCCTATATCTAAGAGTGGCATTAAACACCTAACCCTAACCCTATATATAAGAGTGGTGTTAAACACCTAACCCTATATCTAAAAGTGGTGTTAAACACCTAACCCTATATCTAAGAGTGGTGTTAAACACCTAACCCTAACCCTATATCTAAGAGTGGCATTAAACACCTAACCCTAACCCTATATCTAAGAGTGGTGTTAAACACCTAACCCTAACCCTATATCTAAGAGTGGTGTTAAACACCTAACCCTAACCCTATATCTAAGAGTGGTGTTAAACACCTAACCCTAATCCTATATCTAAGAGTGGTGTTAGACGTCTAACCCTAACCCTATATCTATGAGTGGTGTTAAACACCTAACCCTAACCCTATATCTAAGAGGTGGTGTTAAACACCTAACCCTAACCCTATATCTAAGAGTGGTGTTAAACACCTAGCCCTAACCCTATATCTAAGAGTGGTGTTAAACACCTAACTCTATATCTAAGAGTGGTGTTAGACGTCTAACCCTAACCCTATATCTAAGAGTGGTGTTAAACACCTAACCCTAACCCTATGTCTAAGAGTGGTGTTAGACGTCTAACCCTAACCCTATATCTAAGAGTGGTGTTAAACACCTAACCCTAACCCTATATCTAAGAGTGGTGTTAAACACCTAACCCTATATCTAAGAGTGGTGTTAAACACCTAACCCTAACCCTATATCTAAGAGTGGTGTTAAACACCTAACCCTATATCTAAGAGTGGTGTTAAACACCTAACCCTATATCTAAGAGTGGTGTTAAACACCTAACCCTAACCCTATATCTAAGAGTGGCATTAAACACCTAACCCTAACCCTATATCTAAGAGTGGTGTTAAACACCTAACCCTAACCCTATATCTAAGAGTGGTGTTAAACACCTAACCCTAACCCTATATCTAAGAGTGGTGTTAAACACCTAACCCTAATCCTATATCTAAGAGTGGTGTTAGACGTCTAACCCTAACCCTATATCTATGAGTGGTGTTAAACACCTAACCCTAACCCTATATCTAAGAGGTGGTGTTAAACACCTAACCCTAACCCTATATCTAAGAGTGGTGTTAAACACCTAGCCCTAACCCTATATCTAAGAGTGGTGTTAAACACCTAACTCTATATCTAAGAGTGGTGTTAGACGTCTAACCCTAACCCTATATCTAAGAGTGGTGTTAAACACCTAACCCTAACCCTATGTCTAAGAGTGGTGTTAGACGTCTAACCCTAACCCTATATCTAAGAGTGGTGTTAAACACCTAACCCTAACCCTATATCTAAGAGTGGTGTTAAACACCTAACCCTATATCTAAGAGGTGGTGTTAAACACCTAACCCTAATCCTATATCTAAGAGTGGTGTTAAACACCTAACCCTAACCCTATATCTAAGATTGGCGTTAAACACCTAACCCTAACCCTATATCTAAGATTGGCGTTAAACACCTAACCCTAACCCTATATCTAAGAGTGGTGTTAGACGTCTAACCCTAACCCTATATCTAAGAGTGGTGTTAAACACCTAACCCTAACCCTATATCTAAGAGTGGTGTTAAACACCTAACCCTAACCCTATATCTAAGAGTGGTGTTAGACGTCTAACCCTAACCCTATATCTAAGAGTGGCGTTAAACACCTAACCCTAACCCTATATCTAAGATTGGTGTTAAACATCTAACCCTAACCCTATATCTAAGAGTGGTGTTAGACGTCTAACCCTAACCCTATATCTAAGAGTGGTGTTAAACACCTAACTCTAACCCTATATCTAAGAGTGGTGTTAAACATCTAACCCTAACCCTATATCTAAGAGTGGTGTTAGACGTCTAACCCTAACCCTATATCTAAGAGTGGTGTTAAACACCTAACCCTAACCCTATATCTAAGAGTGGTGTTAGACGTCTAACCCTAACCCTATATCTAAGAGTGGTGTTAAACACCTAACCCTAACACTATATCTAAGAGCGGTGTTAGACATCTAACCCTAACCCTATGTCTAAGAGTGGTGTTAGACGTCTAACCCTAACCCTATATCTAAGAGTGGTGTTAAACACCTAACCCTAACCCTATATCTAAGAGTGGTGTTAAACATCTAACCCTAACCCTATATCTAAGAGTGGTGTTAGACGTCTAACCCTAACCCTATATCTAAGAGTGGCGTTAAACACCTAACCCTAATCCTATATCTAAGAGTGGTGTTAAACATCTAACCCTAACCCTATATCTAAGAGTGGTGTTAGACGTCTAACCCTAACCCTATATCTAAGAGTGGCGTTAAACGCCTAACCCTAACCCTATATCTAAGAGTGGTGTTAAACACCTAACCCTAACCCTATATCTAAGCGTGGCATTAAACACCTAACCCTAACCCTATATCTAAGAGTGGTGTTAAACACCTAACCCTAACCCTATATCTAAGAGTGGTGTTAAACACCTAACTCTAACCCTATATCTAAGAGTGGTGTTAAACACCTAACCCTAACCTTATATATAAGAGTGGTGTTAAACACCTAACCCTAACCCTATATCTAAGAGTGGTGTTAGAAGTCTAACCCTAACCCTATATCTAAGAGTGGTGTTAGACGTCTAACCCTAACCCTATATCTAAGAGTGGTGTTAAACACCTAACCCTAACCCTATATCTAAGAGTGGTGTTAAACACCTAACCTTAACCCTATATCTAAGAGTGGTGTTAAACATCTAACCCTAACCCTATATCTAAGAGTGGTGTTAGACGTCTAACCCTAACCCTATATCTAAGAGTGGCGTTAAACACCTAACCCTAACCCTATATTTAAGAGTGGTGTTAAACATCTAACCCTAACCCTATATCTAAGAGTGGTGTTAGACGTCTAACCCTAACCCTATATCTAAGAGTGGTGTTAAACACCTAACCCTAACCCTATATCTAAGAGTGGTGTTAGACGTCTAACCCTAACCCTATATCTAAGAGTGGCGTTAAACACCTAACCCTAACCCTATATCTAAGAGTGGTGTTAAACATCTAACCCTAACCCTATATCTAAGAGTGGTGTTAAACACCTAACCCTAACCCTATATCTAAGTGTGGTGTTAAACACCTAACTCTAACCCTATATCTAAGAGTGGTGTTAAACACCTAACCCTAACCTTATATCTAAGAGTGGTGTTAAACACCTAACCCTAACCCTATATCTAAGAGTGGTGTTAGAAGTCTAACCCTAACCCTCTATCTAAGAGTGGTGTTAGACGTCTAACCCTAACCCTATATCTAAGAGTGGTGTTAAACACCTAACCCTAACCCTATATCTAAGAGTGGTGTTAAACACCTAACCTTAACCCTATATCTAAGAGTGGTGTTAAACATCTAACCCTAACCCTATATCTAAGAGTGGTGTTAGACGTCTAACCCTAACCCTATATCTAAGAGTGGCGTTAAACACCTAACCCTAACCCTATATCTAAGAGTGGTGTTAAACATCTAACCCTAACCCTATATCTAAGAGTGGTGTTAGACGTCTAACCCTAACCCTATATCTAAGAGTGGTGTTAAACACCTAACCCTAACCCTATATCTAAGAGTGGTGTTAGACGTCTAACCCTAACCCTATATCTAAGAGTGGTGTTAAACACCTAACCCTAACACTATATCTAAGAGCGTGTTAGACATCTAACCCTAACCCTATGTCTAAGAGTGGTGTTAGACGTCTAACCCTAACCCTATATCTAAGAGTGGTGTTAAACACCTAACCCTAACCCTATATTTAAGAGTGGTGTTAGAAGTCTAACCCTAACCCTATATCTAAGAGTGGTGTTAGACGTCTAACCCGAACCCTATATCTAAGAGTGGTGTTAAACACCTAACCCTATATCTAAGAGTGGTGTTAAACACCTAACCCTAACCCTATATCTAAGAGTGGTGTTAGACGTCTAACCCTAACCCTATATCTAAGAGTGGTGTTAAACACCTAACCCTATATCTAAGAGTGGTGTTAAACACCTAACCCTAACCCTATATCTAAGAGTGGTGTTAAACATCTAACCCTAACCCTATATCTAAGAGTGGTGTTAGACGTCTAACCCTAACCCTATATCTAAGAGTGGCGTTAAACACCTAACCCTAACCCTATATCTAAGAGTGGTGTTAAACATCTAACCCTAACCCTATATCTAAGAGTGGTGTTAGACGTCTAACCCTAACCCTATATCTAAGAGTGGTGTTAAACGCCTAACCCTAATCCTATATCTAAGAGTGGTGTTAAACACCTAACCCTAACCCTATATCTAAGAGTGGCATTAAACACCTAACCCTAACCCTATATCTAAGAGTGGTGTTAAACACCTAACCCTAACCCTATATCTAAGAGTGGTGTTAAACACCTAACTCTAACCCTATATCTAAGAGTGGTGTTAAACACCTAACCCTAACCTTATATCTAAGAGTGGTGTTAAACACCTAACCCTAACCCTATATCTAAGAGTGGTGTTAAACACCTAACCCTAACCCAATATCTAAGAGTGGCATTAAACACCTAAACCTATATCTAAGAGTGGTGTTAAACACCTAACCCTAACCCTATATCTAAGAGTGGCATTAAACACCTAACCCTAACCCTATATCTAAGAGTGGTGTTAAACACCTAACCCTATATCTAAGAGTGGTGTTAAACACCTAACCCTAACCCTATATCTAAGAGTGGCATTAAACACCTAACCCTAACCCTATATCTAAGAGTGGTGTTAAACACCTAACCCTAACCCTATATCTAAGAGTGGTGTTAAACACCTAACCCTATATCTAAGAGTGGTGTTAGACGTCTAACCCTAACCCTATATCTAAGAGGGGTGTTAAACACCTAACCCTAACCCTATATCTAAGAGTGGTGTTAGACGTCTAACCCTAACCCTATATCTAAGAGTGGTGTTAAACACCTAACCCTAACCCTATATCTAAGAGTGGTGTTAAACACCTAACCCTATATCTAAGAGGTGGTGTTAAACACCTAACCCTAATCCTATATCTAAGAGTGGTGTTAAACACCTAACCCTAACCCTATATCTAAGAGTGGTGTTAAACACCTAACCCTAACCCTATATCTAAGAGTGGTGTTAAACACCTAACCCTAACCCTATATCTAAGAGTGGTGTTAGACGTCTAACCCTAACCCTATATCTAAGAGTGGTGTTAAACACCTAACCCTAACCCTATGTCTAAGAGTGGTGTTAAACACCTAACCCTAACACTATATCTAAGAGTGGTGTTAAACACCTAACCCTAACCCTATATCTAAGAGGTGGTGTTAAACACCTAACCCTAACCCTATATCTAAGAGTGGTGTTAAACACCTAACCCTAACCCTATATCTAAGAGTGGTGTTAAACACCTAACCCTAACCCTATATCTAAGAGTGGTGTTAAACACCTAACCCTAACTTTATATCTAAGAGTGGTGTTAAACACCTAACCCTAACCCTATATCTAAGAGTGGTGTTAGACGTCTAACCCTAACCCTATATCTAAGAGTGGCGTTAAACACCAAACCCTAACCCTATATCTAAGAGTGGTGTTAGACGTCTAACCCTAACCCTATATCTAAGAGTGGTGTTAAACACCTAACCCTAACCCTATATCTAAGAGTGGTGTTAAACACCTAACCCTAACCCTATATCTAAGAGTGGTGTTAGACGTCTAACCCTAACCCTATATCTAAGAGTGGCGTTAAACACCTAACCCTAACCCTATATCTAAGAGTGGTGTTAGACATCTAACCCTAACCCTATATCTAAGAGTGGTGATAAACACCTAACCCTAACTCTATATCTAAGAGTGGCGTTAAACACCTAACCCTAACCCTATATCTTAGAGTGGCGTTAGACGTCTAACCCTAACCCTATATCTAAGAGTGACGTTAAACACCTAACCCTAACCCTATATCTAAGAGTGGTGTTAAACACCTAACCCTAACCCTATATCTAAGAGTGGTGTTAAACACCTAACCCTAACCCTATATCTAAGAGTGATGTTAAACACCTAACCCTAACCCTATATGTAAGAGTGGTGTTAAACACCTAACCCTAACCCTATATCTAAGAGTGGTGTTAAACACCTAACCCTAACCCTATATCTAAGAGTGGTGTTAAACACCTAACCCTAACCCTATATCTAAGAGTGGTGTTAAACACCTAACCCTAACCCTATGTCTAAGAGTGGTGTTAAACACCTAACCCTAACCCTATATCTAAGAGTGGTGTTAAACACCTAACCCTAACCCTATATCTAAGAGTGGTGTTAAACACCTAACCCTAACCCTATATCTAAGAGTGGTGTTAAACACCTAACCCTAACCCTATATCTAAGAGTGGTGTTAAACACCTAACCCTAACCCTATATCTAAGAGTGGTGTTAAACACCTAACCCTAACCCTATATCTAAGAGTGGCATTAAACACCTAACCCTAACCCTATATCTAAGAGTGGCATTAAACACCTAATCCTAACCCTATATCTAAGAGTGGTATTAAACACCTAATCCTAACCCTATATCTAAGAGTGGTGTTAAACACCTAACCCTAACCCTATATCTTAGAGTGGTGTTAAACACCTAACCCTAACCCTATATCTAAGAGTGGTGTTAAACACCTAACCCTAACCCTATATCTAAGAGTGGTGTTAAACACCTAACCCTATATCTAAGAGTGGTGTTAAACACCTAACCCTAATCCTATATCTAAGAGTGGTGTTAGACGTCTAACCCTAACCCTATATCTAAGAGTGGCATTAAACACCTAACCCTAACCCTATATCTAAGAGTGGCATTAAACACCTAATCCTAACCCTATATCTAAGAGTGGCATTAAACACCTAATCCTAACCCTATATCTAAGAGTGGTGTTAAACACCTAACCCTAACCCTATATCTTAGAGTGGTGTTAAACACCTAACCCTAACCCTATATCTAAGAGTGGTGTTAAACACCTAACCCTAACCCTATATCTAAGAGTGGTGTTAAACACCTAACCCTATATCTAAGAGTGGTGTTAAACACCTAACCCTATATCTAAGAGTGGTGTTAAACACCTAACCCTATATCTAAGAGTGGTGTTAAACACCTAACCCTAACCCTATATCTAAGAGTGGCATTAAACACCTAACCCTAACCCTATATCTAAGAGTGGCATTAAACACCTAATCCTAACCCTATATCTAAGAGTGGCATTAAACACCTAACCCTAACCCTATATCTTAGAGTGGTGTTAAACACCTAACCCTAACCCTATATCTAAGAGTGGTGTTAAACACCTAACCCTAACCCTATATCTTAGAGTGGTGTTAAACACCTAACCCTAACCCTATATCTAAGAGTGGTGTTAAACACCTAACCCTAACCCTATATCTAAGAGTGGTGTTAAACACCTAACCCTATATCTAAGAGTGGTGTTAAACACCTAACCCTAATCCTATATCTAAGAGTGGTGTTAGACGTCTAACCCTAACCCTATATCTAAGAGTGGCATTAAACACCTAACCCTAACCCTATATCTAAGAGTGGCATTAAACACCTAATCCTAACCCTATATCTAAGAGTGGTGTTAAACACCTAACCCTAACCCTATATCTTAGAGTGGTGTTAAACACCTAACCCTAACCCTATATCTAAGAGTGGTGTTAAACACCTAACCCTAACCCTATATCTAAGAGTGGTGTTAAACACCTAACCCTATATCTAAGAGTGGTGTTAAACACCTAACCCTAACCCTATATCTAAGAGTGGCATTAAACACCTAACCCTAACCCTATATCTAAGAGTGGCATTAAACACCTAATCCTAACCCTATATCTAAGAGTGGCATTAAACACCTAATCCTAACCCTATATCTAAGAGTGGTGTTAAACACCTAACCCTAACCCTATATCTTAGAGTGGTGTTAAACACCTAACCCTAACCCTATATCTAAGAGTGGTGTTAAACACCTAACCCTAACCCTATATCTTAGAGTGGTGTTAAACACCTAACCCTAACCCTATATCTAAGAGTGGTGTTAAACACCTAACCCTAACCCTATATCTAAGAGTGGTGTTAGACGTCTAACCCTAACCCTATATCTAAGAGTGGTGTTAAACACCTAACCCTAATCCTATATCTAAGAGTGGTGTTAGAAGTCTAACCCTAACCCTATATCTAAGTGTGGTGTTAGACGTCTAACCCTAACCCTATATCTAAGAGTGGTGTTAAACACCTAACCCTATATCTAAGAGTGGTGTTAAACACCTAATCTTAACCCTATATCTAAGAGTGGTGTTAAACATCTAACCCTAACCCTATATCTAAGAGTGGTGTTAGACGTCTAACCCTAACCCTATATCTAAGAGTGGTGTTAAACACCTAACCCTAACCCTATATCTAAGAGTGGTGTTAGACGTCTAACCCTCACCCTATATCTAAGAGTGGTGTTAAACACCTAACCCTAACCCTATATCTAAGAGTGGTGTTAGACGTCTAACCCTAACCCTATATCTAAGAGTGGTGTTAAACACCTAACCCTAATCCTATATCTAAGAGTGGTGTTAGAAGTCTAACCCTAACCCTATATCTAAGTGTGGTGTTAGACGTCTAACCCTAACCCTATATCTAAGAGTGGTGTTAAACACCTAACCCTATATCTAAGAGTGGTGTTAAACACCTAATCTTAACCCTATATCTAAGAGTGGTGTTAAACATCTAACCCTAACCCTATATCTAAGAGTGGTGTTAAGCATCTAACCCTAACCCTATATCTAAGAGTGGTGTTAGAAGTCTAACCCTAACCCTATATCTAAGAGTGGCGTTAAACACCTAACCCTAACCCTATATCTAAGAGTGGTGTTAAACACCTAACCCTAACCCTATATCTAAGAGTGGTGTTAAACACCTAACCCTAACCCTATATCTAAGAGTGGTGTTAAACACCTAACCCTAACCCTATATCTAAGAGTGGCATTAAACACCTAACCCTAACCCTATATCTAAGAGTGGTGTTAAACACCTAACCCTAACCCTATATCTAAGAGTGGTGTTAGACGTCTAACTCTAACCTTATATGTAAGAGTGGTGTTAAACACCTAACCCTAACCCTATATCTAAGAGTGGTGTTAAACACCTAACCCTAACCCTATATCTAAGAGTGGTGTTAAACATCTAACCCTAACCCTATATCTAAGAGTGGTGTTAAACATCTAACCCTAACCCTATATCTAAGAGTGGTGTTAAACACCTAACCCTAACCCTATGTCTAAGAGTGGTGTTAAACACCTAACCCTAACCCTATATCTAAGAGTGGTGTTAAACACCTAACCCTAACCCTATATCTAAGAGTGGTGTTAAAAACCTAACCCTATATCTAAGAGTGATGTTAAACACCTAACCCTAACCCTATATCTAAGAGTGGTGTTAAACACCTAACCCTAACCCTATATCTAAGAGTGGTGTTAAACACCTAACCCTAGCCCTATATCTAAGAGTGGTGTTAAACACCTAACCCTAACCCTATATCTAAGAGTGGTGTTAAACACCTAACCCTAGCCCTATATCTAAGAGTGGTGTTAAACACCTAACCCTAACCCTATATCTAAGAGTGGTGTTAAACACCTAACCCTAACCCTATATCTAAGAGTGGTGTTAAACACCTAACCCTAACCCTATATCTAAGAGTGGTGTTAAACACCTAACCCTAGCCCTATATCTAAGAGTGGTGTTAAACACCTAACCCTAATCCTATATCTAAGAGTGGTGTTAGACGTCTAACCCTAACCCTATATCTAAGAGTGGTGTTAGACGTCTAACCCTAACCCTATATCTAAGAGTGGCGTTAAACACCTAACCCTAACCCTATATCTAAGAGTGGCGTTAAACACCTAACCCTAACCCTATATCTAAGAGTGGTGTTAAACACCTAACCCTAACCCTATATCTAAGAGTGGTGTTAGACGTCTAACCCTAACCCTATGTCTAAGAGTGGTGTTAAACACCTAACCCTAACCCTATATCTAAGAGTGGTGTTAGACATCTAACCCAAATCCTATGTCTAAGAGTGGTGTTAGACGTCTAACCCTAACCCTATGTCTAAGAGTGGTGTTAAACACCTAACCCTAACCCTATATCTAAGAGTGGTGTTAGACATCTAACCCAAATCCTATGTCTAAGAGTGGTGTTAGACGTCTAACCCTAACCCTATATCTAAGAGTGGTGTTAAACACATAACCCTAACCCTATATCTAAGAGTGGTGTTAGAAGTCTAACCCTAACCCTATATCTAAGAGTGGTGTTAAACATCTAACCCTAACCCTATATCTAAGAGTGGTGTGAAACACCTAACCCTATATCCAAGAGTGGTGTTAAACACCTAACCTTAACCCTATATCTAAGAGTGGTGTTAGACGTCTAACCTTAACCCTATATCTAAGAGTGGTGTTAAACACCTAACCCTAACCCTATATCAAAGAGTGGTGTTAAACACCTAAGCCTAATCCTATATCTAAGAGTGGTGTTAGACGTCTAACCCTAACCCTATATCTAAGAGTGGTGTTAGACGTCTAACCCTAACCCTATATCTAAGAGTGGTGTTAAACACCTAACCCTATATCTAAGAGTGGTGTTAAACACCTAACCTTAACCCTATATCTAAGAGTGGTGTTAAACATCTAACCCTAACCCTATATCTAAGAGTGGTGTTAGACGTCTAACCCTAACCCTATATCTAAGAGTGGTGTTAAACACCTAACCCTAACCCTATATCTAAGAGTGGTGTTAAACATCTAACCCTAACCCTATATCTAAGAGTGGTGTTAGACGTCTAACCCTAACCCTATATCTAAGAGTGGCGTTAAACACCTAACCCTAACCCTATATCTAAGAGTGGTGTTAAACATCTAACCCTAACCCTATATCTAAGAGTGGTGTTACACGTCTAACCCTAACCCTATATCTAAGAGTGGTGTTAAACACATAACCCTAACCCTATATCTAAGAGTGGTGTTAGAAGTCTAACCCTAACCCTATATCTAAGAGTGGTGTTAAACATCTAACCCTAACCCTATATCTAAGAGTGGTGTGAAACACCTAACCCTATATCCAAGAGTGGTGTTAAACACCTAACCTTAACCCTATATCTAAGAGTGGTGTTAGACGTCTAACCTTAACCCTATATCTAAGAGTGGTGTTAAACACCTAACCCTAACCCTATATCAAAGAGTGGTGTTAAACACCTAAGCCTAATCCTATATCTAAGAGTGGTGTTAGACGTCTAACCCTAACCCTATATCTAAGAGTGGTGTTAGACGTCTAACCCTAACCCTATATCTAAGAGTGGTGTTAAACACCTAACCCTATATCTAAGAGTGGTGTTAAACACCTAACCTTAACCCTATATCTAAGAGTGGTGTTAAACATCTAACCCTAACCCTATATCTAAGAGTGGTGTTAGACGTCTAACCCTAACCCTATATCTAAGAGTGGTGTTAAACACCTAACTCTAACCCTATATCTAAGAGTGGTGTTAAACATCTAACCCTAACCCTATATCTAAGAGTGGTGTTAGACGTCTAACCCTAACCCTATATCTAAGAGTGGCGTTAAACACCTAACCCTAACCCTATATCTAAGAGTGGTGTTAAACATCTAACCCTAACCCTATATCTAAGAGTGGTGTTAGACGTCTAACCCTAACCCTATATCTAAGAGTGGTGTTAAACACCTAACCCTAACCCTATATCTAAGAGTGGTGTTAGACGTCTAACCCTAACCCTATATCTAAGAGTGCTGTTAAACACCTAATCCTAACACTATATCTAAGAGTGGTGTTAGACATCTAACCCTAACCCTATGTCTAAGAGTGGTGTTAGACGTCTAACCCTAACCCTATATCTAAGAGTGGTGTTAAACACCTAACCCTAACCCTATATCTAAGAGTGGTGTTAGAAGTCTAACCCTAACCCTATATCTAAGAGTGGTGTTAGACGTCTAACCCTAACCCTATATCTAAGAGTGGGGTTAAACACCTAACCCTATATCTAAGAGTGGTGTTAAACACCTAACCTTAACCCTATATCTAAGAGTGGTGTTAAACATCTAACCCTAACCCTATATCTAAGAGTGGTGTTAGACGTCTAACCCTAACCCTATATCTAAGAGTGGCGTTAAACACCTAACCCTAACCCTATATCTAAGAGTGGTGTTAAACATCTAACCCTAACCCTATATCTAAGAGTGGTGTTAGACGTCTAACCCTAACCTTATATCTAAGAGTGGCGTTAAACACCTAACCCTAACCCTATATCTAAGAGTGGTGTTAAACACCTAACCCTAACCCTATATCTAAGAGTGGCATTAAACACCTAACCCTAACCCTATATCTAAGAGTGGTGTTAAACACCTAACCCTAACCCTATATCTAAGAGTGGTGTTAAACACCTAACTCAAACCCTATATCTAAGAGTGGTGTTAAACACCTAACCCTAACCTTATATCTAAGAGTGGTGTTAAACACCTAACCCTAACCCTATATCTAAGAGTGGTGTTAAACACCTAACCCTAACCCTATATCTAAGAGTGGCATTAAACACCTAACCCTAACCCTATATATACGAGTGGTGTTAAACACCTAACCCTATATCTAAAAGTGGTGTTAAACACCTAACCCTATATCTAAGAGTGGTGTTAAACACCTAACCCTAACCCTATATCTAAGAGTGGCATTAAACATCTAACCCTAACCCTATATCTAAGAGTGGTGTTAGACGTCTAACCCTAACCCTATATCTAAGAGTGGCGTTAAACACCTAACCCTAATCCTATATCTAAGAGTGGTGTTAAACATCTAACCCTAACCCTATATCTAAGAGTGGTGTTAGACGTCTAACCCTAACCCTATATCTAAGAGTGGTGTTAAACACCTAACCCTAACCCTATATCTAAGCGTGGCATTAAACACCTAACCCTAACCCTATATCTAAGAGTGGTGTTAAACACCTAACCCTAACCCTATATCTAAGAGTGGTGTTAAACACCTAACTCTAACCCTATATCTAAGAGTGGTGTTAAACACCTAACCCTAACCTTATATCTAAGAGTGGTGTTAAACACCTAACCCTAACCCTATATCTAAGAGTGGTGTTAGAAGTCTAACCCTAACCCTATATCTAAGAGTGGTGTTAGACGTCTAACCCTAACCCTATATCTAAGAGTGGTGTTAAACACCTAACCCTAACCCTATATCTAAGAGTGGTGTTAAACACCTAACCTTAACCCTATATCTAAGAGTGGTGTTAAACATCTAACCCTAACCCTATATCTAAGAGTGGTGTTAGACGTCTAACCCTAACCCTATATCTAAGAGTGGCGTTAAACACCTAACCCTAACCCTATATTTAAGAGTGGTGTTAAAAATCTAACCCTAACCCTATATCTAAGAGTGGTGTTAGACGTCTAACCCTAACCCTATATCTAAGAGTGGTGTTAAACACCTAACCCTAACCCTATATCTAAGAGTGGTGTTAGACGTCTAACCCTAACCCTATATCTAAGAGTGGCGTTAAACACCTAACCCTAACCCTATATCTAAGAGTGGTGTTAAACATCTAACCCTAACCCTATATCTAAGAGTGGTGTTAAACACCTAACCCTAACCCTATATCTAAGTGTGGTGTTAAACACCTAACTCTAACCCTATATCTAAGAGTGGTGTTAAACACCTAACCCTAACCTTATATCTAAGAGTGGTGTTAAACACCTAACCCTAACCCTATATCTAAGAGTGGTGTTAGAAATCTAACCCTAACCCTCTATCTAAGAGTGGTGTTAGACGTCTAACCCTAACCCTATATCTAAGAGTGGTGTTAAACACCTAACCCTAACCCTATATCTAAGAGTGGTGTTAAACACCTAACCTTAACCCTATATCTAAGAGTGGTGTTAAACATCTAACCCTAACCCTATATCTAAGAGTGGTGTTAGACGTCTAACCCTAACCCTATATCTAAGAGTGGCGTTAAACACCTAACCCTAACCCTATATTTAAGAGTGGTGTTAAAAATCTAACCCTAACCCTATATCTAAGAGTGGTGTTAGACGTCTAACCCTAACCCTATATCTAAGAGTGGTGTTAAACACCTAACCCTAACCCTATATCTAAGAGTGGTGTTAGACGTCTAACCCTAACCCTATATCTAAGAGTGGCGTTAAACACCTAACCCTAACCCTATATCTAAGAGTGGTGTTAAACATCTAACCCTAACCCTATATCTAAGAGTGGTGTTAAACACCTAACCCTAACCCTATATCTAAGTGTGGTGTTAAACACCTAACTCTAACCCTATATCTAAGAGTGGTGTTAAACACCTAACCCTAACCTTATATCTAAGAGTGGTGTTAAACACCTAACCCTAACCCTATATCTAAGAGTGGTGTTAGAAGTCTAACCCTAACCCTCTATCTAAGAGTGGTGTTAGACGTCTAACCCTAACCCTATATCTAAGAGTGGTGTTAAACACCTAACCCTAACCCTATATCTAAGAGTGGTGTTAAACACCTAACCTTAACCCTATATCTAAGAGTGGTGTTAAACATCTAACCCTAACCCTATATCTAAGAGTGGTGTTAGACGTCTAACCCTAACCCTATATCTAAGAGTGGCGTTAAACACCTAACCCTAACCCTATATCTAAGAGTGGTGTTAAACATCTAACCCTAACCCTATATCTAAGAGTGGTGTTAGACGTCTAACCCTAACCCTATATCTAAGAGTGGTGTTAAACACTTAACCCTAACCCTATATCTAAGAGTGGTGTTAGACGTCTAACCCTAACCCTATATCTAAGAGTGGTGTTAAACACCTAACCCTAACACTATATCTAAGAGCGTGTTAGACATCTAACCCTAACCGTATGTCTAAGAGTGGTGTTAGACGTCTAACCCTAACCCTATATCTAAGAGTGGTGTTAAACACCTAACCCTAACCCTATATTTAAGAGTGGTGTTAGAAGTCTAACCCTAACCCTATATCTAAGAGTGGTGTTAGACGTCTAACCCGAACCCTATATCTAAGAGTGGTGTTAAACACCTAACCCTATATCTAAGAGTGGTGTTAAACACCTAACCCTAACCCTATATCTAAGAGTGGTGTTAGACGTCTAACCCTAACCCTATATCTAAGAGTGGTGTTAAACACCTAACCCTATATCTAAGAGTGGTGTTAAACACCTAACCCTAACCCTATATCTAAGAGTGGTGTTAAACATCTAACCCTAACCCTATATCTAAGAGTGGTGTTAGACGTCTAACCCTAACCCTATATCTAAGAGTGGCGTTAAACACCTAACCCTAACCCTATATCTAAGAGTGGTGTTAAACATCTAACCCTAACCCTATATCTAAGAGTGGTGTTAGACGTCTAACCCTAACCCTATATCTAAGAGTGGCGTTAAACGCCTAACCCTAATCCTATATCTAAGAGTGGTGTTAAACACCTAACCCTAACCCTATATCTAAGAGTGGTGTTAAACACCTAACCCTAACCCTATATCTAAGAGTGGTGTTAAACACCTAACTCTAACCCTATATCTAAGAGTGGTGTTAAACACCTAACCCTAACCTTATATCTAAGAGTGGTGTTAAACACCTAACCCTAACCCTATATCTAAGAGTGGTGTTAAACACCTAACCCTAACCCAATATCTAAGAGTGGCATTAAACACCTAAACCTATATCTAAGAGTGGTGTTAAACACCTAACCCTAACCCTATATCTAAGAGTGGCATTAAACACCTAACCCTAACCCTATATCTAAGAGTGGTGTTAAACACCTAACCCTATTTCTAAGAGTGGTGTTAAACACCTAACCCTATATCTAAGAGTGGTGTTAAACACCTAACCCTAACCCTATATCTAAGAGTGGCATTAAACACCTAACCCTAACCCTATATCTAAGAGTGGTGTTAAACACCTAACCCTAACCCTATATCTAAGAGTGGTGTTAAACACCTAACCCTATATCTAAGAGTGGTGTTAGACGTCTAACCCTAACCCTATATCTAAGAGGGGTGTTAAACACCTAACCCTAACCCTATATCTAAGAGTGGTGTTAGACGTCTAACCCTAACCCTATATCTAAGAGTGGTGTTAAACACCTAACCCTAACCCTATATCTAAGAGTGGTGTTAAACACCTAACCCTATATCTAAGAGGTGGTGTTAAACACCTAACCCTAATCCTATATCTAAGAGTGGTGTTAAACACCTAACCCTAACCCTATATCTAAGAGTGGTGTTAAACACCTAACCCTAACCCTATATCTAAGAGTGGTGTTAAACACCTAACCCTAACCCTATATCTAAGAGTGGTGTTAGACGTCTAACCCTAACCCTATATCTAAGAGTGGTGTTAAACACCTAACCCTAACCCTATGTCTAAGAGTGGTGTTAAACACCTAACCCTAACACTATATCTAAGAGTGGTGTTAAACACCTAACCCTAACCCTATATCTAAGAGGTGGTGTTAAACACCTAACCCTAACCCTATATCTAAGAGTGGTGTTAAACACCTAACCCTAACCCTATATCTAAGAGTGGTGTTAAACACCTAACCCTAACCCTATATCTAAGAGTGGTGTTAAACACCTAACCCTAACTTTATATCTAAGAGTGGTGTTAAACACCTAACCCTAACCCTATATCTAAGAGTGGTGTTAGACGTCTAACCCTAACCCTATATCTAAGAGTGGCGTTAAACACCAAACCCTAACCCTATATCTAAGAGTGGTGTTAGACGTCTAACCCTAACCCTATATCTAAGAGTGGTGTTAAACACCTAACCCTAACCCTATATCTAAGAGTGGTGTTAAACACCTAACCCTAACCCTATATCTAAGAGTGGTGTTAGACGTCTAACCCTAACCCTATATCTAAGAGTGGCGTTAAACACCTAACCCTAACCCTATATCTAAGAGTGGTGTTAGACGTCTAACCCTAACCCTATATCTAAGAGTGGTGATAAACACCTAACCCTAACTCTATATCTAAGAGTGGCGTTAAACACCTAACCCTAACCCTATATCTTAGAGTGGCGTTAGACGTCTAACCCTAACCCTATATCTAAGAGTGACGTTAAACACCTAACCCTAACCCTATATCTAAGAGTGGTGTTAAACACCTAACCCTAACCCTATATCTAAGAGTGGTGTTAAACACCTAACCCTATCCCTATATCTAAGAGTGATGTTAAACACCTAACCCTAACCCTATATGTAAGAGTGGTGTTAAACACCTAACCCTAACCCTATATCTAAGAGTGGTGTTAAACACCTAACCCTAACCCTATATCTAAGAGTGGTGTTAAACACCTAACCCTAACCCTATATCTAAGAGTGGTGTTAAACACCTAACCCTAACCCTATGTCTAAGAGTGGTGTTAAACACCTAACCCTAACCCTATATCTAAGAGTGGTGTTAAACACCTAACCCTAACCCTATATCTAAGAGTGGTGTTAAACACCTAACCCTAACCCTATATCTAAGAGTGGTGTTAAACACCTAACCCTAACCCTATATCTAAGAGTGGTGTTAAACACCTAACCCTAACCCTATATCTAAGAGTGGTGTTAAACACCTAACCCTAACCCTATATCTAAGAGTGGCATTAAACACCTAACCCTAACCCTATATCTAAGAGTGGCATTAAACACCTAATCCTAACCCTATATCTAAGAGTGGTATTAAACACCTAATCCTAACCCTATATCTAAGAGTGGTGTTAAACACCTAACCCTAACCCTATATCTTAGAGTGGTGTTAAACACCTAACCCTAACCCTATATCTAAGAGTGGTGTTAAACACCTAACCCTAACCCTATATCTAAGAGTGGTGTTAAACACCTAACCCTATATCTAAGAGTGGTGTTAAACACCTAACCCTAATCCTATATCTAAGAGTGGTGTTAGACGTCTAACCCTAACCCTATATCTAAGAGTGGCATTAAACACCTAACCCTAACCCTATATCTAAGAGTGGCATTAAACACCTAATCCTAACCCTATATCTAAGAGTGGCATTAAACACCTAATCCTAACCCTATATCTAAGAGTGGTGTTAAACACCTAACCCTAACCCTATATCTTAGAGTGGTGTTAAACACCTAACCCTAACCCTATATCTAAGAGTGGTGTTAAACACCTAACCCTAACCCTATATCTAAGAGTGGTGTTAAACACCTAACCCTATATCTAAGAGTGGTGTTAAACACCTAACCCTAACCCTATATCTAAGTGTGGCATTAAACACCTAACCCTAACCCTATATCTAAGAGTGGCATTAAACACCTAATCCTAACCCTATATCTAAGAGTGGCATTAAACACCTAATCCTAACCCTATATCTAAGAGTGGTGTTAAACACCTAACCCTAACCCTATATCTTAGAGTGGTGTTAAACACCTAACCCTAACCCTATATCTAAGAGTGGTGTTAAACACCTAACCCTAACCCTATATCTTAGAGTGGTGTTAAACACCTAACCCTAACCCTATATCTAAGAGTGGTGTTAAACACCTAACCCTAACCCTATATCTAAGAGTGGTGTTAAACACCTAACCCTATATCTAAGAGTGGTGTTAAACACCTAACCCTAATCCTATATCTAAGAGTGGTGTTAAACACCTAACCCTAATCCTATATCTAAGAGTGGTGTTAGACGTCTAACCCTAACCCTATATCTAATAGTGGCATTAAACACCTAACCCTAACCCTATATCTAAGAGTGGCATTAAACACCTAATCCTAACCCTATATCTAAGAGTGGTGTTAAACACCTAACCCTAACCCTATATCTTAGAGTGGTGTTAAACACCTAACCCTAACCCTATATCTAAGAGTGGTGTTAAACACCTAACCCTAACCCTATATCTAAGAGTGGTGTTAAACACCTAACCCTATATCTAAGAGTGGTGTTAAACACCTAACCCTAACCCTATATCTAAGAGTGGCATTAAACACCTAACCCTAACCCTATATCTAAGAGTGGCATTAAACACCTAATCCTAACCCTATATCTAAGAGTGGCATTAAACACCTAATCCTAACCCTATATCTAAGAGTGGTGTTAAACACCTAACCCTAACCCTATATCTTAGAGTGGTGTTAAACACCTAACCCTAACCCTATATCTAAGAGTGGTGTTAAACACCTAACCCTAACCCTATATCTTAGAGTGGTGTTAAACACCTAACCCTAACCCTATATCTAAGAGTGGTGTTAAACACCTAACCCTAACCCTATATCTAAGAGTGGTGTTAAACACCTAACCCTATATCTAAGAGTGGTTTTAAACACCTAACCCTAACCCTATATCTAAGAGTGGTGTTAAACACCTAACCCTAATCCTATATCTAAGAGTGGTGTTAGACGTCTAACTCTTACCTTATATCTAAGAGTGGTGTTAAACACCTAACCCTAACCCTATATCTAAGTGTGGTGTTAAACATCTAACCCTATATCTAAGAGTGGTGTTAAACACCTAACCCTAACCCTATATCTAAGAGTGGCATTAAACACCTAACCCTAACCCTATATCTAAGAGTGGCATTAAACACCTAATCCTAACCCTATATCTAAGAGTGGCATTAAACACCTAATCCTAACCCTATATCTAAGAGTGGTGTTAAACACCTAGCCCTAACCCTATATCTTAGAGTGGTGTTAAACACCTAACCCTAACCCTATATCTAAGAGTGGTGTTAAACACCTAACCCTAACCCTATATCTAAGAGTGGTGTTAAACACCTAACCCTATATCTAAGAGTGGTGTTAAACACCTAACCCTAACCCTATATCTAAGAGTGGCATTAAACACCTAACCCTAACCCTATATCTAAGAGTGGCATTAAACACCTAATCCTAACCCTATATCTAAGAGTGGCATTAAACACCTAATCCTAACCCTATATCTAAGAGTGGTGTTAAACACCTAACCCTAACCCTATATCTTAGAGTGGTGTTAAACACCTAACCCTAACCCTATATTTAAGAGTGGTGTTAAACACCTAACCCTAACCCTATATCTTAGAGTGGTGTTAAACACCTAACCCTAACCCTATATCTAAGAGTGGTGTTAAACACCTAACCCTAACCCTATATCTAAGAGTGGTGTTAAACACCTAACCCTATATCTAAGAGTGGTGTTAAACACCTAACCCTAATCCTATATCTAAGAGTGGTGTTAGACGTCTAACCCTAACCCTATATCTAAGAGTGGCATTAAACACCTAACCCTAACCCTATATCTAAGAGTGGCATTAAACACCTAATCCTAACCCTATATCTAAGAGTGGTGTTAAACACCTAACCCTAACCCTATATCTTAGAGTGGTGTTAAACACCTAACCCTAACCCTATATCTAAGAGTGGTGTTAAACACCTAACCCTAACCCTATATCTAAGAGTGGTGTTAAACACCTAACCCTATATCTAAGAGTGGTGTTAAACACCTAACCCTAACACTATATCTAAGAGTGGCATTAAACACCTAACCCTAACCCTATATCTAAGAGTGGCATTAAACACCTAATCCTAACCCTATATCTAAGAGTGGCATTAAACACCTAATCCTAACCCTATATCTAAGAGTGGTGTTAAACACCTAACCCTAACCCTATATCTTAGAGTGGTGTTAAACACCTAACCCTAACCCTATATCTAAGAGTGGTGTTAAACACCTAACCCTAACCCTATATCTTAGAGTGGTGTTAAACCCCTAACCCTAACCCTATATCTAAGAGTGGTGTTAAACACCTAACCCTAACCCTATATCTAAAAGTGGTGTTAGACGTCTAACCCTAACCCTATATCTAAGAGTGGTGTTAAACACCTAACCCTAATCCTATATCTAAGAGTGGTGTTAGAAGTCTAACCCTAACCCTATATCTAAGTGTGGTGTTAGACGTCTAACCCTAACCCTATATCTAAGAGTGGTGTTAAACACCTAACCCTATATCTAAGAGTGGTGTTAAACACCTAATCTTAACCCTATATCTAAGAGTGGTGTTAAACATCTAACCCTAACCCTATATCTAAGAGTGGTGTTAGACGTCTAACCCTAACCCTATATCTAAGAGTGGTGTTAAACACCTAACCCTAACCCTATATCTAAGAGTGGTGTTAGACGTCTAACCCTCACCCTATATCTAAGAGTGGTGTTAAACACCTAACCCTAACCCTATATCTAAGAGTGGTGTTAGACGTCTAACCCTAACCCTATATCTAAGAGTGGTGTTAAACACCTAACCCTAATCCTATATCTAAGAGTGGTGTTAGAAGTCTAACCCTAACCCTATATCTAAGTGTAGTGTTAGACGTCTAACCCTAACCCTATATCTAAGAGTGGTGTTAAACACCTAACCCTATATCTAAGAGTGGTGTTAAACACCTAATCTTAACCCTATATCTAAGAGTGGTGTTAAACATCTAACCCTAACCCTATATCTAAGAGTGGTGTTAAGCATCTAACCCTAACCCTATATCTAAGAGTGGTGTTAGAAGTCTAACCCTAACCCTATATCTAAGAGTGGCGTTAAACACCTAACCCTAACCCTATATCTAAGAGTGGTGTTAAACACCTAACCCTAACCCTATATCTAAGAGTGGTGTTAAACACCTAACCCTAACCCTATATCTAAGAGTGGTGTTAAACACCTAACCCTAACCCTATATCTAAGAGTGGCATTAAACACCTAACCCTAACCCTATATCTAAGAGTGGTGTTAAACACCTAACCCTAACCCTATATCTAAGAGTGGTGTTAGACGTCTAACTCTAACCTTATATGTAAGAGTGGTGTTAAACACCTAACCCTAACCCTATATCTAAGAGTGGTGTTAAACACCTAACCCTAACCCTATATCTAAGAGTGGTGTTAAACATCTAACCCTAACCCTATATCTAAGAGTGGTGTTAAACATCTAACCCTAACCCTATATCTAAGAGTGGTGTTAAACACCTAACCCTAACCCTATGTCTAAGAGTGGTGTTAAACACCTAACCCTAACCCTATATCTAAGAGTGGTGTTAAACACCTAACCCTAACCCTATATCTAAGAGTGGTGTTAAACACCTAACCCTATATCTAAGAGTGGTGTTAAACACCTAACCCTAACCCTATATCTAAGAGTGGTGTTAAACACCTAACCCTAACCCTATATCTAAGAGTGGTGTTAAACACCTAACCCTAGCCCTATATCTAAGAGTGGTGTTAAACACCTAACCCTAACCCTATATCTAAGAGTGGTGTTAAACACCTAACCCTAACCCTATATCTAAGAGTGGTGTTAAACACCTAACCCTAGCCCTATATCTAAGAGTGGTGTTAAACACCTAACCCTAACCCTATATCTAAGAGTGGTGTTAAACACCTAACCCTAACCCTATATCTAAGAGTGGTGTTAAACACCTAACCCTAACCCTATATCTAAGAGTGGTGTTAAACACCTAACCCTAGCCCTATATCTAAGAGTGGTGTTAAACACCTAACCCTAATCCTATATCTAAGAGTGGTGTTAGACGTCTAACCCTAACCCTATATCTAAGAGTGGTGTTAGACGTCTAACCCTAACCCTATATCTAAGAGTGGCGTTAAACACCTAACCCTAACCCTATATCTAAGAGTGGCGTTAAACACCTAACCCTAACCCTATATCTAAGAGTGGTGTTAAACACCTAACCCTAACCCTATATCTAAGAGTGGTGTTAGACGTCTAACCCTAACCCTATGTCTAAGAGTGGTGTTAAACACCTAACCCTAACCCTATATCTAAGAGTGGTGTTAGACATCTAACCCAAATCCTATGTCTAAGAGTGGTGTTAGACGTCTAACCCTAACCCTATATCTAAGAGTGGTGTTAAACACATAACCCTAACCCTATATCTAAGAGTGGTGTTAGAAGTCTAACCCTAACCCTATATCTAAGAGTGGTGTTAGACGTCTAACCCTAACCCTGTATCTAAGAGTGGTGTTAAACACCTAACCCTATTTCTAAGAGTGGTGTTAAACACCTAACCTTAACCCTATATCTAAGAGTGGTGTTAAACATCTAACCCTAACCCTATATCTAAGAGTGGTGTGAAACACCTAACCCTATATCCAAGAGTGGTGTTAAACACCTAACCCTATATCTAAGAGTGGTGTTAAACACCTAACCTTAACCCTATATCTAAGAGTGGTGTTAAACATCTAACCCTAACCCTATATCTAAGAGTGATGTTAGACGTCTAACCCTAACCCTATATCTAAGAGTGGTGTTAGACGTCTAACCCTAACCCTATATCTAAGAGTGGTGTTAGACGTCTAACCCTAACCCTATATCTAAGAGTGGTGTTAAACACCTAACCCTAACCCTATATCTAAGAGTGGTGTTAGACGTCTAACCCTAACCCTATGTCTAAGAGTGGTGTTAAACACCTAACCCTAACCCTATATCTAAGAGTGGTGTTAGACATCTAACCCAAATCCTATGTCTAAGAGTGGTGTTAGACGTCTAACCCTAACCCTATATCTAAGAGTGGTGTTAAACACATAACCCTAACCCTATATCTAAGAGTGGTGTTAGAAGTCTAACCCTAACCCTATATCTAAGAGTGGTGTTAAACATCTAACCCTAACCCTATATCTAAGAGTGGTGTGAAACACCTAACCCTATATCCAAGAGTGGTGTTAAACACCTAACCTTAACCCTATATCTAAGAGTGGTGTTAGACGTCTAACCTTAACCCTATATCTAAGAGTGGTGTTAAACACCTAACCCTAACCCTATATCAAAGAGTGGTGTTAAACACCTAAGCCTAATCCTATATCTAAGAGTGGTGTTAGACGTCTAACCCTAACCCTATATCTAAGAGTGGTGTTAGACGTCTAACCCTAACCCTATATCTAAGAGTGGTGTTAAACACCTAACCCTATATCTAAGAGTGGTGTTAAACATCTAACCCTAACCCTATATCTAAGAGTGGTGTTAGACGTCTAACCCTAACCCTATATCTAAGAGTGGCGTTAAACACCTAACCCTAACCCTATATCTAAGAGTGGTGTTAAACATCTAACCCTAACCCTATATCTAAGAGTGGTGTTAGACGTCTAACCCTAACCCTATATCTAAGAGTGGTGTTAAACACCTAACCCTAACCCTATATCTAAGAGTGGTGTTAGACGTCTAACCCTAACCCTATATCTAAGAGTGGTGTTAAACACCTAATCCTAACACTATATCTAAGAGTGGTGTTAGACATCTAACCCTAACCCTATGTCTAAGAGTGGTGTTAGACGTCTAACCCTAACCCTATATCTAAGAGTGGTGTTAAACACCTAACCCTAACCCTATATCTAAGAGTGGTGTTAGAAGTCTAACCCTAACCCTATATCTAAGAGTGGTGTTAGACGTCTAACCCTAACCCTATATCTAAGAGTGGGGTTAAACACCTAACCCTATATCTAAGAGTGGAGTTAAACACCTAACCTTAACCCTATATCTAAGAGTGGTGTTAAACATCTAACCCTAACCCTATATCTAAGAGTGGTGTTAGACGTCTAACCCTAACCCTATATCTAAGAGTGGCGTTAAACACCTAACCCTAACCCTATATCTAAGAGTGGTGTTAAACATCTAACCCTAACCCTATATCTAAGAGTGGTGTTAGACGTCTAACCCTAACCTTATATCTAAGAGTGGCGTTAAACACCTAACCCTAACCCTATATCTAAGAGTGGTGTTAAACACCTAACCCTAACCCTATATCTAAGAGTGGTGTTAAACACCTAACTCAAACCCTATATCTAAGAGTGGTGTTAAACACCTAACCCTAACCTTATATCTAAGAGTGGTGTTAAACACCTAACCCTAACCCTATATCTAAGAGTGGTGTTAAACACCTAACCCTAACCCTATATCTAAGAGTGGCATTAAACACCTAACCCTAACCCTATATATAAGAGTGGTGTTAAACACCTAACCCTATATCTAAAAGTGGTGTTAAACACCTAACCCTATATCTAAGAGTGGTGTTAAACACCTAACCCTAACCCTATATCTAAGAGTGGCATTAAACACCTAACCCTAACCCTATATCTAAGAGTGGTGTTAAACACCTAACCCTAACCCTATATCTAAGAGTGGTGTTAAACACCTAACCCTAACCCTATATCTAAGAGTGGTGTTAAACACCTAACCCTAATCCTATATCTAAGAGTGGTGTTAGACGTCTAACCCTAACCCTATATCTATGAGTGGTGTTAAACACCTAACCCTAACCCTATATCTAAGAGGTGGTGTTAAACACCTAACCCTAACCCTATATCTAAGAGTGGTGTTAAACACCTAGCCCTAACCCTATATCTAAGAGTGGTGTTAAACACCTAACTCTATATCTAAGAGTGGTGTTAGACGTCTAACCCTAACCCTATATCTAAGAGTGGTGTTAAACACCTAACCCTAACCCTATGTCTAAGAGTGGTGTTAGACGTCTAACCCTAACCCTATATCTAAGAGTGGTGTTAAACACCTAACCCTAACCCTATATCTAAGAGTGGTGTTAAACACCTAACCCTATATCTAAGAGGTGGTGTTAAACACCTAACCCTAATCCTATATCTAAGAGTGGTGTTAAACACCTAACCCTAACCCTATATCTAAGATTGGCGTTAAACACCTAACCCTAACCCTATATCTAAGATTGGCGTTAAACACCTAACCCTAACCCTATATCTAAGAGTGGTGTTAGACGTCTAACCCTAACCCTATATCTAAGAGTGGTGTTAAACACCTAACCCTAACCCTATATCTAAGAGTGGTGTTAAACACCTAACCCTAACCCTATATCTAAGAGTGGTGTTAGACGTCTAACCCTAACCCTATATCTAAGAGTGGCGTTAAACACCTAACCCTAACCCTATATCTAAGATTGGTGTTAAACATCTAACCCTAACCCTATATCTAAGAGTGGTGTTAGACGTCTAACCCTAACCCTATATCTAAGAGTGGTGTTAAACACCTAACTCTAACCCTATATCTAAGAGTGGTGTTAAACATCTAACCCTAACCCTATATCTAAGAGTGGTGTTAGACGTCTAACCCTAACCCTATATCTAAGAGTGGTGTTAAACACCTAACCCTAACCCTATATCTAAGAGTGGTGTTAGACGTCTAACCCTAACCCTATATCTAAGAGTGGTGTTAAACACCTAACCCTAACACTATATCTAAGAGCGGTGTTAGACATCTAACCCTAACCCTATGTCTAAGAGTGGTGTTAGACGTCTAACCCTAACCCTATATCTAAGAGTGGTGTTAAACACCTAACCCTAACCCTATATCTAAGAGTGGTGTTAGAAGTCTAACCCTAACCCTCTATCTAAGAGTGGTGTTAGACGTCTAACCCTAACCCTATATCTAAGAGTGGTGTTAAACACCTAACCCTAACCCTATATCTAAGAGTGGTGTTAAACACCTAACCTTAACCCTATATCTAAGAGTGGTGTTAAACATCTAACCCTAACCCTATATCTAAGAGTGGTGTTAGACGTCTAACCCTAACCCTATATCTAAGAGTGGCGTTAAACACCTAACCCTAACCCTATATCTAAGAGTGGTGTTAAACATCTAACCCTAACCCTATATCTAAGAGTGGTGTTAGACGTCTAACCCTAACCCTATATCTAAGAGTGGTGTTAGACGTCTAACCCTAACCCTATATCTAAGAGTGGTGTTAAACACCTAACCCTATATCTAAGAGTGGTGTTAAACATCTAACCCTAACCCTATATCTAAGAGTGGTGTTAGACGTCTAACCCTAACCCTATATCTAAGAGTGGCGTTAAACACCTAACCCTAACCCTATATCTAAGAGTGGTGTTAAACACCTAACTCTATATCTAAGAGTGGTGTTAGACGTCTAACCCTAACCCTATATCTAAGAGTGGTGTTAAACACCTAACCCTAACCCTATGTCTAAGAGTGGTGTTAGACGTCTAACCCTAACCCTATATCTAAGAGTGGTGTTAAACACCTAACCCTAACCCTATATCTAAGAGTGGTGTTAAACACCTAACCCTATATCTAAGAGGTGGTGTTAAACACCTAACCCTAATCCTATATCTAAGAGTGGTGTTAAACACCTAACCCTAACCCTATATCTAAGATTGGCGTTAAACACCTAACCCTAACCCTATATCTAAGATTGGCGTTAAACACCTAACCCTAACCCTATATCTAAGAGTGGTGTTAGACGTCTAACCCTAACCCTATATCTAAGAGTGGTGTTAAACACCTAACCCTAACCCTATATCTAAGAGTGGTGTTAAACACCTAACCCTAACCCTATATCTAAGAGTGGTGTTAGACGTCTAACCCTAACCCTATATCTAAGAGTGGCGTTAAACACCTAACCCTAACCCTATATCTAAGATTGGTGTTAAACATCTAACCCTAACCCTATATCTAAGAGTGGTGTTAGACGTCTAACCCTAACCCTATATCTAAGAGTGGTGTTAAACACCTAACTCTAACCCTATATCTAAGAGTGGTGTTAAACATCTAACCCTAACCCTATATCTAAGAGTGGTGTTAGACGTCTAACCCTAACCCTATATCTAAGAGTGGTGTTAAACACCTAACCCTAACCCTATATCTAAGAGTGGTGTTAGACGTCTAACCCTAACCCTATATCTAAGAGTGGTGTTAAACACCTAACCCTAACACTATATCTAAGAGCGGTGTTAGACATCTAACCCTAACCCTATGTCTAAGAGTGGTGTTAGACGTCTAACCCTAACCCTATATCTAAGAGTGGTGTTAAACACCTAACCCTAACCCTATATCTAAGAGTGGTGTTAAACATCTAACCCTAACCCTATATCTAAGAGTGGTGTTAGACGTCTAACCCTAACCCTATATCTAAGAGTGGCGTTAAACACCTAACCCTAATCCTATATCTAAGAGTGGTGTTAAACATCTAACCCTAACCCTATATCTAAGAGTGGTGTTAGACGTCTAACCCTAACCCTATATCTAAGAGTGGCGTTAAACGCCTAACCCTAACCCTATATCTAAGAGTGGTGTTAAACACCTAACCCTAACCCTATATCTAAGCGTGGCATTAAACACCTAACCCTAACCCTATATCTAAGAGTGGTGTTAAACACCTAACCCTAACCCTATATCTAAGAGTGGTGTTAAACACCTAACTCTAACCCTATATCTAAGAGTGGTGTTAAACACCTAACCCTAACCTTATATCTAAGAGTGGTGTTAAACACCTAACCCTAACCCTATATCTAAGAGTGGTGTTAGAAGTCTAACCCTAACCCTATATCTAAGAGTGGTGTTAGACGTCTAACCCTAACCCTATATCTAAGAGTGGTGTTAAACACCTAACCCTAACCCTATATCTAAGAGTGGTGTTAAACACCTAACCTTAACCCTATATCTAAGAGTGGTGTTAAACATCTAACCCTAACCCTATATCTAAGAGTGGTGTTAGACGTCTAACCCTAACCCTATATCTAAGAGTGGCGTTAAACACCTAACCCTAACCCTATATTTAAGAGTGGTGTTAAAAATCTAACCCTAACCCTATATCTAAGAGTGGTGTTAGACGTCTAACCCTAACCCTATATCTAAGAGTGGTGTTAAACACCTAACCCTAACCCTATATCTAAGAGTGGTGTTAGACGTCTAACCCTAACCCTATATCTAAGAGTGGCGTTAAACACCTAACCCTAACCCTATATCTAAGAGTGGTGTTAAACATCTAACCCTAACCCTATATCTAAGAGTGGTGTTAAACACCTAACCCTAACCCTATATCTAAGTGTGGTGTTAAACACCTAACTCTAACCCTATATCTAAGAGTGGTGTTAAACACCTAACCCTAACCTTATATCTAAGAGTGGTGTTAAACACCTAACCCTAACCCTATATCTAAGAGTGGTGTTAGAAGTCTAACCCTAACCCTCTATCTAAGAGTGGTGTTAGACGTCTAACCCTAACCCTATATCTAAGAGTGGTGTTAAACACCTAACCCTAACCCTATATCTAAGAGTGGTGTTAAACACCTAACCTTAACCCTATATCTAAGAGTGGTGTTAAACATCTAACCCTAACCCTATATCTAAGAGTGGTGTTAGACGTCTAACCCTAACCCTATATCTAAGAGTGGCGTTAAACACCTAACCCTAACCCTATATCTAAGAGTGGTGTTAAACATCTAACCCTAACCCTATATCTAAGAGTGGTGTTAGACGTCTAACCCTAACCCTATATCTAAGAGTGGTGTTAGACGTCTAACCCTAACCCTATATCTAAGAGTGGTGTTAAACACCTAACCCTATATCTAAGAGTGGTGTTAAACATCTAACCCTAACCCTATATCTAAGAGTGGTGTTAGACGTCTAACCCTAACCCTATATCTAAGAGTGGCGTTAAACACCTAACCCTAACCCTATATCTAAGAGTGGTGTTAAACATCTAACCCTAACCCTATATCTAAGAGTGGTGTTAGACGTCTAACCCTAACCCTATATCTAAGAGTGGTGTTAAACACCTAACCCTAACCCTATATCTAAGAGTGGTGTTAGACGTCTAACCCTAACCCTATATCTAAGAGTGGTGTTAAACACCTAATCCTAACACTATATCTAAGAGTGGTGTTAGACATCTAACCCTAACCCTATGTCTAAGAGTGGTGTTAGACGTCTAACCCTAACCCTATATCTAAGAGTGGTGTTAAACACCTAACCCTAACCCTATATCTAAGAGTGGTGTTAGAAGTCTAACCCTAACCCTATATCTAAGAGTGGTGTTAGACGTCTAACCCTAACCCTATATCTAAGAGTGGGGTTAAACACCTAACCCTATATCTAAGAGTGGAGTTAAACACCTAACCTTAACCCTATATCTAAGAGTGGTGTTAAACATCTAACCCTAACCCTATATCTAAGAGTGGTGTTAGACGTCTAACCCTAACCCTATATCTAAGAGTGGCGTTAAACACCTAACCCTAACCCTATATCTAAGAGTGGTGTTAAACATCTAACCCTAACCCTATATCTAAGAGTGGTGTTAGACGTCTAACCCTAACCTTATATCTAAGAGTGGCGTTAAACACCTAACCCTAACCCTATATCTAAGAGTGGTGTTAAACACCTAACCCTAACCCTATATCTAAGAGTGGTGTTAAACACCTAACTCAAACCCTATATCTAAGAGTGGTGTTAAACACCTAACCCTAACCTTATATCTAAGAGTGGTGTTAAACACCTAACCCTAACCCTATATCTAAGAGTGGTGTTAAACACCTAACCCTAACCCTATATCTAAGAGTGGCATTAAACACCTAACCCTAACCCTATATATAAGAGTGGTGTTAAACACCTAACCCTATATCTAAAAGTGGTGTTAAACACCTAACCCTATATCTAAGAGTGGTGTTAAACACCTAACCCTAACCCTATATCTAAGAGTGGCATTAAACACCTAACCCTAACCCTATATCTAAGAGTGGTGTTAAACACCTAACCCTAACCCTATATCTAAGAGTGGTGTTAAACACCTAACCCTAACCCTATATCTAAGAGTGGTGTTAAACACCTAACCCTAATCCTATATCTAAGAGTGGTGTTAGACGTCTAACCCTAACCCTATATCTATGAGTGGTGTTAAACACCTAACCCTAACCCTATATCTAAGAGGTGGTGTTAAACACCTAACCCTAACCCTATATCTAAGAGTGGTGTTAAACACCTAGCCCTAACCCTATATCTAAGAGTGGTGTTAAACACCTAACTCTATATCTAAGAGTGGTGTTAGACGTCTAACCCTAACCCTATATCTAAGAGTGGTGTTAAACACCTAACCCTAACCCTATGTCTAAGAGTGGTGTTAGACGTCTAACCCTAACCCTATATCTAAGAGTGGTGTTAAACACCTAACCCTAACCCTATATCTAAGAGTGGTGTTAAACACCTAACCCTATATCTAAGAGGTGGTGTTAAACACCTAACCCTAATCCTATATCTAAGAGTGGTGTTAAACACCTAACCCTAACCCTATATCTAAGATTGGCGTTAAACACCTAACCCTAACCCTATATCTAAGATTGGCGTTAAACACCTAACCCTAACCCTATATCTAAGAGTGGTGTTAGACGTCTAACCCTAACCCTATATCTAAGAGTGGTGTTAAACATCTAACCCTAACCCTATATCTAAGAGTGGTGTTAAACACCTAACCCTAACCCTATATCTAAGAGTGGTGTTAGACGTCTAACCCTAACCCTATATCTAAGAGTGGCGTTAAACACCTAACCCTAACCCTATATCTAAGATTGGTGTTAAACATCTAACCCTAACCCTATATCTAAGAGTGGTGTTAGACGTCTAACCCTAACCCTATATCTAAGAGTGGTGTTAAACACCTAACTCTAACCCTATATCTAAGAGTGGTGTTAAACATCTAACCCTAACCCTATATCTAAGAGTGGTGTTAGACGTCTAACCCTAACCCTATATCTAAGAGTGGTGTTAAACACCTAACCCTAACCCTATATCTAAGAGTGGTGTTAGACGTCTAACCCTAACCCTATATCTAAGAGTGGTGTTAAACACCTAACCCTAACACTATATCTAAGAGCGGTGTTAGACATCTAACCCTAACCCTATGTCTAAGAGTGGTGTTAGACGTCTAACCCTAACCCTATATCTAAGAGTGGTGTTAAACACCTAACCCTAACCCTATATCTAAGAGTGGTGTTAAACATCTAACCCTAACCCTATATCTAAGAGTGGTGT
>CAUJNP010000080.1:0-155382 GCA_963383655.1 Bathymodiolus septemdierum | reverse complement strand
TACATTGTGATTAATAATACAACATATCTATACATTGTGATTAATATAAATAATAATACAACATATCTATACATTGTGATTAATATAAATAATAATACAACATATCTATACATTGTGATTAATATAAATAATAATACAACATATCTATACATTGTGATTAATATAAATAATAATACAACATATCTATACATTGTGATTCATATAAATAATAATACAACATATCTATACATTGTGATTAATATAAATAATAATACAACATATCTATACATTGTGATTCATATAAATAATAATACAACATATCTATACATTGTGATTAATATAAATAATAATACAACATATCTATACATTGTGATTAATATAAATAATAATACAACATATCTATACATTGTGATTAATATAAATAATAATACAACATATCTATACATTGTGATTCATATAAATAATAATACAACATATCTATACATTGTGATTAATATAAATAATAATACAACATATCTATACATTGTGATTCATATAAATAATAATACAACATATCTATACATTGTGATTAATATAAATAATAATACAACATATCAATACATTGTTATTAATATAAATAATAATACAACATATCTATACATTGTGATTAATATAAATAATAATACAACATATCTATACATTGTGATTCATATAAATAATAATACAACATATCTATACATTGTGATTAATATAAATAATAATACAACATATCTATACATTGTGATTCATATAAATAATAATACAACATATCTATACATTGTGATTAATATAAATAATAATACAACATATCTATACATTGTGATTAATATAAATAATAATACAACATATCTATACATTGTGATTCATATAAATAATAATACAACATATCTATACATTGTGATTAATATAAATAATAATACAACATATCTATACATTGTGATTCATATAAATAATAATACAAAATATCTATACATTGTGATTAATATAAATAATAATACAACATATCAATACATTGTGATTAATATAAATAATAATACAACATATCTATACATTGTGATTAATATAAATAATAATACAACATATCTATACATTGTGATTCATATAAATAATAATACAACATATCTATACATTGTGATTAATATAAATAATAATACAACATATCTATACATTGTGATTCATATAAATAATAATACAAAATATCTATACATTGTGATTAATATAAATAATAATACAACATATCAATACATTGTTATTAATATAAATAATAATACAACATATCTATACATTGTGATTAATATAAATAATAATACAACATATCTATACATTGTGATTCATATAAATAATAATACAACATATCTATACATTGTGATTAATATAAATAATAATACAACATATCTATACATTGTGATTCATATAAATAATAATACAACATATCTATACATTGTGATTAATATAAATAATAATACAACATATCTATACATTGTGATTAATATAAATAATAATACAACATATCTATACATTGTGATTAAAATAAATAATAATACAACATATCTATACATTGTGATTCATATAAATAATAATACAACATATCTATACATTGTGATTCATATAAATAATAATACAACATATCTATGCATTGTGATTCATATAAATAATAATACAACATATCTATACATTGTGATTAATATAAATAATAATACAACATATCTATACATTGTGATTAATATAAATAATAATACAACATATCTATACATTGTGATTAAAATAAATAATAATACAACATATCTATACATTGTGATTCATATAAATAATAATACAACATATCTATACATTGTGATTCATATAAATAATAATACAACATATCTATGCATTGTGATTCATATAAATAATAATACAACATATCTATACATTGTGATTAATATAAATAATAATACAACATATCTATACATTGTGATTAATATAAATAATAATACAACATATCTATACATTGTGATTCATATAAATAATAATACAACATATCTATGCATTGTGATTCATATAAATAATAATACAAAATATCTATACATTGTGATTAATATAAATAATAATACAAAATATCTATACATTGTGATTCATATAAATAATAATACAACATATCTATACATTGTGATTCATATAAATAATAATACAACATATCTATACATTGTGATTCATATAAATAATAATACAACATATCTATACATTGTGATTCATATAAATAATAATACAACATATCTATACATTGTGATTCATATAAATAATAATACAACATATCTATACATTGTGATTCATATAAATAATAATACAACATATATATACATTGTGATTAATATAAATAATAATACAACATATCTATACATTGTGATTCATATAAATAATAATACAACATATCTATACATTGTGATTCATATAAATAATAATACAACATATCTATACATTGTGATTCATATAAATAATAATACAACATATCTATACATTGTGATTCATATAAATAATAATACAACATATCTATACATTGTGATTCATATAAATAATAATACAACATATCTATACATTGTGATTAATATAAATAATAATACAACATATCTATACATTGTGATTAATATAAATAATAATACAACATATCTATACATTATGATTCATATAAATAATAATACAACATATCTATACATTGTGATTCATATAAATAATAATACAACATATCTATACATTGTGATTCATATAAATAATAATACAACATATCTATACATTGTGATTAATATAAATAATAATACAACATATCTATACATTGTGATTAATATAAATAATAATACAACATATCTATACATTGTGATTCATATAAATAATAATACAACATATCTATACATTGTGATTAATATAAATAATAATACAACATATCTATACATTGTGATTAATATAAATAATAATACAACATATCTATACATTGTGATTCATATAAATAATAATACAACATATCTATACATTGTGATTAATATAAATAATAATACAACATATCTATACATTGTGATTCATATAAATAATAATACAACATATCTATACATTGTGATTCATATAAATAATAATACAACATATCTATACATTGTAATTCATATAAATAATAATACAACATATCTATACATTGTGATTCATATAAATAATAATACAACATATCTATACATTGTGATTAATATAAATAATAATACAACATATCTATACATTGTGATTCATATAAATAATAATACAACATATCTATACATTGTGATTCATATAAATAATAATACAACATATCTATACATTGTGATTCATATAAATAATAATACAACATATCTATACATTGTGATTCATATAAATAATAATACAACATATCTATATATTGTGATTAATATAAATAATAATACAACATATCTATACATTGTGATTAATATAAATAATAATACAACATATCTAGACATTGTGATTAATATAAATAATAATACAACATATCTATACATTGTGATTCATATAAATAATAATACAACATATCTATACATTGTGATTCATATAAATAATAATACAACATATCTATACATTGTAATTCATATAAATAATAATACAACATATCTATACATTGTGATTCATATAAATAATAATACAACATATCTATACATTGTGATTCATATAAATAATAATACAACATATCTATACATTGTGATTCATATAAATAATAATACAACATATCTATACATTGTGATTCATATAAATAATAATACAACATATCTATACATTGTGATTCATATAAATAATAATACAACATATCTATACATTGTGATTCATATAAATAATAATACAACATATCTATACATTGTGATTCATATAAATAATAATACAACATATCTATACATTGTGATTAATATAAATAATAATACAACATATCTATACATTGTGATTAATATAAATAATAATACAACATATCTATACATTGTGATTAATATAAATAATAATACAACATATCTATACATTGTGATTCATATAAATAATAATACAACATATCTATACATTGTGATTCATATAAATAATAATACAACATATCTATACATTGTGATTCATATAAATAATAATACAACATATCTATACATTGTGATTAATATAAATAATAATACAACATATCTATACATTGTGATTAATATAAATAATAATACAACATATCTATACATTGTGATTAATATAAATAATAATACAACATATCTATACATTGTGATTCATATAAATAATAATACAACATATCTATACATTGTGATTAATATAAATAATAATACAACATATCTATACATTGTGATTCATATAAATAATAATACAAAATATCTATACATTGTGATTAATATAAATAATAATACAACATATCAATACATTGTTATTCATATAAATAATAATACAACATATCTATACATTGTGATTAATATAAATAATAATACAACATATCTATACATTGTGATTCATATAAATAATAATACAACATATCTATACATTGTGATTAATATAAATAATAATACAACATATCTATACATTGTGATTCATATAAATAATAATACAACATATCTATACATTGTGATTAATATAAATAATAATACAACATATCTATACATTGTGATTCATATAAATAATAATACAACATATCTATACATTGTGATTCATATAAATAATAATACAACATATCTATACATTGTGATTAATATAAATAATAATACAACATATCTATACATTGTGATTCATATAAATAATAATACAAAATATCTATACATTGTGATTAATATAAATAATAATACAACATATCAATACATTGTGATTAATATAAATAATAATACAACATATCTATACATTGTGATTAATATAAATAATAATACAACATATCTATACATTGTGATTCATATAAATAATAATACAACATATCTATACATTGTGTTTTAATATAAATAATAATACAACATATCTATACATTGTGATTCATATAAATAATAATACAAAATATCTATACATTGTGATTAATATAAATAATAATACAACATATCTATACATTCTGATTAATATAAATAATAATACAACATATCTATACATTGTGATTCATATAAATAATAATACAACATATCTATACATTGTGATTAATATAAATAATAATACAACATATCTATACATTGTGATTCATATAAATAATAATACAACATATCTATACATTGTGATTAATATAAATAATAATACAACATATCTATACATTGTGATTAATATAAATAATAATACAACATATCTATACATTGTGATTAAAATAAATAATAATACAACATATCTATACATTGTGATTCATATAAATAATAATACAACATATCTATACATTGTGATTCATATAAATAATAATACAACATATCTATGCATTGTGATTCATATAAATAATAATACAACATATCTATACATTGTGATTAATATAAATAATAATACAACATATCTATACATTGTGATTAATATAAATAATAATACAACATATCTATACATTGTGATTAAAATAAATAATAATACAACATATCTATACATTGTGATTCATATAAATAATAATACAACATATCTATACATTGTGATTCATATAAATAATAATACAACATATCTATGCATTGTGATTCATATAAATAATAATACAACATATCTATACATTGTGATTAATATAAATAATAATACAACATATCTATACATTGTGATTAATATAAATAATAATACAACATATCTATACATTGTGATTCATATAAATAATAATACAACATATCTATGCATTGTGATTCATATAAATAATAATACAAAATATCTATACATTGTGATTAATATAAATAATAATACAAAATATCTATACATTGTGATTCATATAAATAATAATACAACATATCTATACATTGTGATTCATATAAATAATAATACAACATATCTATATATTGTGATTAATATAAATAATAATACAACATATCTATACATTGTGATTCATATAAATAATAATACAACATATCTATACATTGTGATTCATATAAATAATAATACAACATATCTATACATTGTGATTAAAATAAATAATAATACAACATATCTATACATTGTGATTAATATAAATAATAATACAACATATCTATACATTGTGATTCATATAAATAATAATACAACATATCTATACATTGTGATTAATATAAATAATAATACAACATATCTATACATTGTGATTCATATAAATAATAATACAACATATCTATACATTGTGATTCATATAAATAATAATACAACATATCTATACATTGTGATTCATATAAATAATAATACAACATATCTATATATTGTGATTAATATAAGTAATAATACAACATATCTATACATTGTGATTAATATAAATAATAATACAACATATCTAGACATTGTGATTAATATAAATAATAATACAACATATCTATACATTGTGATTCATATAAATAATAATACAACATATCTATACATTGTGATTCATATAAATAATAATACAACATATCTATACATTGTAATTCATATAAATAATAATACAACATATCTATACATTGTGATTCATATAAATAATAATACAACATATCTATACATTGTGATTCATATAAATAATAATACAACATATCTATACATTGTGATTCATATAAATAATAATACAACATATCTATACATTGTGATTCATATAAATAATAATACAACATATTTATACATTGTGATTCATATAAATAATAATACAACATATGTATACATTGTGATTAATATAAATAATAATACAACATATCTATACATTGTGATTAATATAAATAATAATACAACATATCTATACATTCTGATTAATATAAATAATAATACAACATATCTATACATTGTGATTCATATAAATAATAATACAACATATCTATACATTGTGATTAATATAAATAATAATACAACATATCTATACATTGTGATTCATATAAATAATAATACAACATATCTATACATTGTGATTAATATAAATAATAATACAACATATCTATACATTGTGATTAATATAAATAATAATACAACATATCTATACATTGTGATTAAAATAAATAATAATACAACATATCTATCATACATTGTGATTCATATAAATAATAATACAACATATCTATACATTGTGATTCATATAAATAATAATACAACATATCTATGCATTGTGATTCATATAAATAATAATACAACATATCTATACATTGTGATTAATATAAATAATAATACAACATATCTATACATTGTGATTAATATAAATAATAATACAACATATCTATACATTGTGATTAAAATAAATAATAATACAACATATCTATACATTGTGATTCATATAAATAATAATACAACATATCTATACATTGTGATTCATATAAATAATAATACAACATATCTATGCATTGTGATTCATATAAATAATAATACAACATATCTATACATTGTGATTAATATAAATAATAATACAACATATCTATACATTGTGATTAATATAAATAATAATACAACATATCTATACATTGTGATTCATATAAATAATAATACAACATATCTATGCATTGTGATTCATATAAATAATAATACAAAATATCTATACATTGTGATTAATATAAATAATAATACAAAATATCTATACATTGTGATTCATATAAATAATAATACAACATATCTATACATTGTGATTCATATAAATAATAATACAACATATCTATATATTGTGATTAATATAAATAATAATACAACATATCTATACATTGTGATTAATATAAATAATAATACAACATATCTATACATTGTGATTCATATAAATAATAATACAACATATCTATACATTGTGATTAAAATAAATAATAATACAACATATCTATACATTGTGATTAATATAAATAATAATACAACATATCTATACATTGTGATTCATATAAATAATAATACAACATATCTATACATTGTGATTAATATAAATAATAATACAACATATCTATACATTGTGATTCATATAAATAATAATACAACATATCTATACATTGTGATTCATATAAATAATAATACAACATATCTATACATTGTAATTCATATAAATAATAATACAACATATCTATACATTGTGATTCATATAAATAATAATACAACATATCTATACATTGTGATTAATATAAATAATAATACAACATATCTATACATTGTGATTCATATAAATAATAATACAACATATCTATACATTGTGATTCATATAAATAATAATACAACATATCTATACATTGTGATTCATATAAATAATAATACAACATATCTATACATTGTGATTCATATAAATAATAATACAACATATCTATATATTGTGATTAATATAAATAATAATACAACATATCTATACATTGTGATTAATATAAATAATAATACAACATATCTAGACATTGTGATTAATATAAATAATAATACAACATATCTATACATTGTGATTCATATAAATAATAATACAACATATCTATACATTGTGATTCATATAAATAATAATACAACATATCTATACATTGTAATTCATATAAATAATAATACAACATATCTATACATTGTGATTCATATAAATAATAATACAACATATCTATACATTGTGATTCATATAAATAATAATACAACATATCTATACATTGTGATTCATATAAATAATAATACAACATATCTATACATTGTGATTCATATAAATAATAATACAACATATTTATACATTGTGATTCATGTAAATAATAATACAACATATGTATACATTGTGATTAATATAAATAATAATACAACATATCTATACATTGTGATTAATATAAATAATAATACAACATATCTATACATTGTGATTAATATAAATAATAATACAACATATCTATACATTGTGATTAATATAAATAATAATACAACATATCTATACATTGTGATTAATATAAATAATAATACAACATATCTATACATTGTGATTCATATAAATAATAATACAACATATCTATACATTGTGATTAATATAAATAATAATACAACATATCTATACATTGTGATTAATATAAATAATAATACAACATATCTATACATTGTGATTAATATAAATAATAATACAACATATCTATACATTGTGATTAATATAAATAATAATACAACATATCTATACATTGTGATTCATATAAATAATAATACAACATATCTATACATTGTGATTAATATAAATAATAATACAACATATCTATACATTGTGATTCATATAAATAATAATACAAAATATCTATACATTGTGATTAATATAAATAATAATACAACATATCAATACATTGTTATTAATATAAATAATAATACAACATATCTATACATTGTGATTAATATAAATAATAATACAACATATCTATACATTGTGATTCATATAAATAATAATACAACATATATATACATTGTGATTCATATAAATAATAATACAACATATCTATACATTGTGATTCATATAAATAATAATACAACATATCTATACATTGTGATTAATATAAATAATAATACAACATATCTATACATTGTGATTAATATAAATAATAATACAACATATCTATACATTGTGATTCATATAAATAATAATACAACATATCTATACATTGTGATTAATATAAATAATAATACAACATATCTATACATTGTGATTCATATAAATAATAATACAAAATATCTATACATTGTGATTAATATAAATAATAATACAACATATCAATACATTGTGATTAATATAAATAATAATACAACATATCTATACATTGTGATTAATATAAATAATAATACAACATATCTATACATTGTGATTCATATAAATAATAATACAACATATCTATACATTGTGATTAATATAAATAATAATACAACATATCTATACATTGTGATTCATATAAATAATAATACAAAATATCTATACATTGTGATTAATATAAATAATAATACAACATATCAATACATTGTTATTAATATAAATAATAATACAACATATCTATACATTGTGATTCATATAAATAATAATACAACATATCTATACATTGTGATTCATATAAATAATAATACAACATATCTATACATTGTGATTAATATAAATAATAATACAACATATCTATACATTGTGATTCATATAAATAATAATACAACATATCTATACATTGTGATTAATATAAATAATAATACAACATATCTATACATTGTGATTAATATAAATAATAATACAACATATCTATACATTGTGATTAAAATAAATAATAATACAACATATCTATACATTGTGATTCATATAAATAATAATACAACATATCTATACATTGTGATTCATATAAATAATAATACAACATATCTATGCATTGTGATTCATATAAATAATAATACAACATATCTATACATTGTGATTAATATAAATAATAATACAACATATCTATACATTGTGATTAATATAAATAATAATACAACATATCTATACATTGTGATTAAAATAAATAATAATACAACATATCTATACATTGTGATTCATATAAATAATAATACAACATATCTATACATTGTGATTCATATAAATAATAATACAACATATCTATGCATTGTGATTAATATAAATAATAATACAACATATCTATACATTGTGATTAATATAAATAATAATACAACATATCTATACATTGTGATTAATATAAATAATAATACAACATATCTATACATTGTGATTCATATAAATAATAATACAACATATCTATGCATTGTGATTCATATAAATAATAATACAAAATATCTATACATTGTGATTAATATAAATAATAATACAAAATATCTATACATTGTGATTCATATAAATAATAATACAACATATCTATACATTGTGATTCATATAAATAATAATACAACATATCTATATATTGTGATTAATATAAATAATAATACAACATATCTATACATTGTGATTCATATAAATAATAATACAACATATCTATACATTGTGATTCATATAAATAATAATACAACATATCTATACATTGTGATTAAAATAAATAATAATACAACATATCTATACATTGTGATTAATATAAATAATAATACAACATATCTATACATTGTGATTAATATAAATAATAATACAACATATCTATACATTGTGATTAATATAAATAATAATACAACATATCTATACATTGTGATTCATATAAATAATAATACAACATATCTATACATTGTGATTCATATAAATAATAATACAACATATCTATACATTGTGATTCATATAAATAATAATACAACATATCTATACATTGTGATTCATATAAATAATAATACAACATATCTATATATTGTGATTAATATAAATAATAATACAACATATCTATACATTGTGATTCATATAAATAATAATACAACATATTTATACATTGTGATTAATATAAATAATAATACAACATATCTATACATTGTGATTAATATAAATAATAATACAACATATCTATACATTGTGATTAATATAAATAATAATACAACATATCTATACATTGTGATTAATATAAATAATAATACAACTTATCTATACATTGTGATTCATATAAATAATAATACAACATATCTATACATTGTGATTCATATAAATAATAATACAACATATCTATACATTGTGATTATTATAAATAATAATACAACCTATCTATACATTGTGATTAATATAAATAATAATACAACATATCTATACATTGTGATTAATATAAATAATAATACAACATATCTATACATTGTGATTCATATAAATAATAATACAACATATCTATATATTGTGATTCATATAAATAATAATACAACATATCTATACATTGTGATTAATATAAATAATAATACAACATATCTATACATTGTGATTAATATAAAGAAAAGAAGCGTTTGTTTAAATAGTAAGAGAAGAGAATATTTGGCCACAGGTACTCAGAGATAGAATCGCCCCACCTTTAGGTACTCAGAGATAGAATCGCCCCACCTTTTTTCAAGACTACGAAAAAAATTATATCGTATCCTTCAGCTATTATTTTCAGCTTAAGCATTCGCTAATATAATATGCATGTACACGACGGTCATTCGGCACTAAGAACGCGGGCGTCGATAAAAAATCAACAAACAGGGTAGGTATATGTAAACGTTCTTTTCTTAGACACAATAACATTTTGTGTGCATAAAGTATTCACAGTCAAATTTTCATTGTGATAAAGTTAATAGTAAATCTGCAACACGATTGTTTTATAGATCTTTCTCAAATTTGTTTTGATTTTCGAAATTAGATTACTTATATTTTACTGCAGTGAATGCCATTTTAAAAACAAATTTGTCGTTTCTCTTCCTACAACTTCTGTTAACAATTCACTTTAAACCATGCATGCAAATTTCTCATAGCCAACGGTTTATAGACAACTAATTTGGCAACTAAGAACCGCGGATCAACTTGAAAGAATGACACTTGGAACGCCGGTGTTACATACTCATTTTTCCCCTACTCATTTCCCCCCTACTCATATTTCCCCCCGGAAAAATTAGTATATACTAGTTTTTCCCCCGGAAAGATCAGTATATACTCATTTCCCCCCCAAAGCAAGATCAGTATATATACTCATCTTTCCCCCCTGATTTTTAGGGGGAAATCTGAGTATATACTGAAGTTTCCCTCTCATGCTCAATTCTCCCCCTTTGCACTGATAGATTATACAAGGGCAATAACTCCTATAAGGGGTCGTTGTACGACTTCGACCCTATGGAGACTTTTGTAGAGCTTTTGATGTTGAAGAAGGAAGATCACCTCTATGTTTCTCTATCTGTAATACTTTTTGAAATATTAGTCAATGACTGCAGTTTGACCCCTATGTTCTATTTTTAGCCATGGCGGCCATGTTTTTTCATCGACGAATATGTAATTCACAAACGATAGTCTACATACCCTAAGGGTCATTCATACCAAATTTGGTTAAATTATGTTCAGTGGTTCTCAAGAAGAATATCACTATAATACCATATTCACACGTATTCCGATTGAAATCGAATCATTAAATCGAATTTAAATCCGTTATAATTATCGTATCGGAATTGAAATCAGTTAGCGTTCGCATATGGTCAACCAATGCGTAATTGTTCGTCTGCATTGAATTTATCTGTGGTTTGCATATTGACTAGAAATTGTACTGAGGGATCTGGTGTTTGCTTAGATCGGATGAGGGATTGTTTCCGATTCATCAAACAATGGTCACCAGGAGACATTGGAAACATTGTTAGTTTTTCAATAATCTTTTTTCAAAAACCACTGAAGCGATGGTATGGAAACGTGATTTGTATGTTCATTTTAAGGTCCTTGACAGGTCTTGTTACTTTTTGAGTCCATCGGAAATTCAAATTCGTTGCCAGCGGAGGTCAAAGTTTGCAGATCGATAGGAGACTTTGAACATTCTGATTGATCGATTTTCAAGAACCACTGAAGGCATTATCTGGGGAAATTTATTGAAATAGTCGTCCTCTTCACTACCTTTCTCACCCTTCCTCTCCATCCTCTTCCTCACTACCTCTCTCCCTCCTTCCTCTCAGTCATCTTCACTACCTCTCTCCCTCCTTCCTCTCAGTCATCCTCACCACCTCTCCATCCTTCATTCCTCTCAATCCGACACCTCATTACCTCTCTTCTCTTTCCTGTAATATTATCATCCACCTCATTACCTCTGTCTTTCTTCCGTCTTCATTCTCCTTATTAACTTTTCCTAATTACCTTTTCCGTATATTTTTCTCCTCCGTCCTCCTCCTCCTCCTCCTCCTTATTACCTCCTCCTCACTACTTCTCTCCTACCTCGTTTACCTTTGTCACTGCGTCCTTTCTATCCTCTTCCTTCAAATCTCCTCTTCACTACCTGTTTCACTACTTCCTCATCATTATCCTCCTCACTATCTCCATCCTTTTCCATATTGACTCCCTCCATAATTCCTCCCCGTCATCCTCCTTATTTTATATCTCTATCTCTTCTTCCTCTCCATCATCTTTTTACCATTCTCCCTCCGTCCTCTCTATCCTTTTCTTTATATTCCTTCCTTCCTACCCTCTTCCTCATACCTGTCAGCTGTGCCTTCCAGCACTTAGCAAACGAGTTTTTCTCACTTGCACTAAGGAAGATCGCTTTATCACTCAAAAGTGTTTTCCCATCCTTTCCTCCTACCCCCTTATCCGTTCTCACTCCATGTTCATGCTTGCCTTAGTTATTACTATCATCATTGTTGATACCCTCTTTCGTCCACATTTAACTTGTTGTTGTTCCCTTGACGGGATTTGAACTCACACCATTGATACACTGCAGCACCAGTCACTTAGCCTTATGTCCAGTGCCCTAGATCACTCGACCACATCCGCTATATATTTATAATTTTTGTTCATAGTTTTTATAGTTTATTCTTGCCCTTCATTTTATGGAGAAAACGAGGGACCTCTGAATAGGCTATTGGAAATATGATCATTATTATATAAATGAGAAAATATTGTACTGTTGAAGGGAAATAGAAGTTCATTGCATTATGTAAAGTTGGGGGAGGTGATATTGCGTTGCGGCCGTTCGTTCAATCCTTCGTTCGTCCGTCCTTGTTAACCTTTGATTATGGTCCATATCCAGACAACTACAAATCATAGAGTGATAACATCTGGACTAAGGATACAACGTAGGCGACGATCCGTACTATGATCACATTTGACTTAATTCAACCTATAATTGAATCTGGTTTAATTTTGCGTTTAAGTCCATATACAAGCTGCTACAAGTGATATAGTGATGTTCAAACATCTTGGTTAGTAAAGATCTGTAGTTCACATGAACTTACATTTTCTGTATTGACAATTTATAACATTTTCTTAAAGGACTATTATCTAAGCAATTACAAGTGGAAAACTGCATGATTATAATTGATCCATGAATATATATCTGAGCAACCAGTGAAGATTCGTTACAAAAGTTGCTAATCTTGACCTCCATTTACAGTCTTCAATGTGTTACGTGAGATCAACGGATGGGGAGTTACCTGTAGTGTACGACAGCTCATTGTCTGTAAATTATATAGATGTAGGGAAGTTTACAAAATGTGGTCTGACTCAGATTCTGAAAACCTCTAAAGATCTGTAAGAGTACGTACAATCTAGGGCCCTCTCCTCCTGCAATATTGTTTAGCATTAAAACATTTGACTTCTTTACCCTCTGCACAACTATTCCCAACTCTAAGCCGAAAGACAGATTAAGGGAGTTGGTTCAACTCATAATAAAGAATGGCCAACGTAGATACAAATACCTTGTGTTAGGAAGGGACAGATCTTATTTTGAAAAGAAAAAGAAAACACTCTGATCCTACCAAAATGTTCTCTGAAACTGATTCATCAACATGCTCGTGTTTTTAATTGACATCATATTTGCTATGTTTGGTGGACGTGTTTTTCAACAAACAGTCGGCATATCCATGGATACAAACTGTGCTCCTCTTCTCGCCGACTTGTTCCTTTATTTGTATGAGGCAGACTTCTTCTTCTTCTGGAATAAAGTTCATGTTTCACTCATCATAACTGATATTTCAAACGTTGCGGTTGAGGATTTGTTAAGAACGATGTTTAACTACAAAAGAGGTTATCTCAATTTTCAAATTGTGAAATTTCCAACAGCACATGCATATGGAGAATATATATTCTAGTTGATACGATATTCAAGAGATTGTGGTTCCTATCAGGATTGCCTTGATAGACGGTTGCTGCTAACAAGGAAGCTAAGGGTTTCCTAGTAGCTCAGTTGAACTCATCACCTCAAAGGCTTTACGATCTCTATCATAGCTTGATTAGCCATTACAGAACACCTATGTCACAAAGCATAACGGATATATCTCCGCTGTTTTAATCACAACAGCATCATTTCCTCATTCATGCATTCATGAATTGTCACCAGACTTTTGACAAGAGTAACACGACGGGTGCCACTAGATGGAGCACCTATGTTCACGGTGTTTAGTGGGGTTCGTGTTGCTCAATCTGTGTAGTTTGTTGTATATCATTGTTTACATTTTTGTCCATTTTCTTTAGGTATTGTGTTGTCTGTGCTTCATTTTATGGCTTCTAATTACCCCTTTGGTATCTTAAGTCTGTTCTTATCTTATCTCTAAGATTATGAATTCTACTATTTGATTGGAATGTGCGTGTTTGCTGATTTGTAGGACACGAATCGTTAGACATATACCATAAAACGTTCAGACTGTGGTACTCAAGTTGTAAGTTAATCAATCCATGATCTCACATACTAGACGTATGTACCTTTGAACATGGTATATCCAAAGTTCTATTTTCAGACAGAAAATCGAAATAATCGAAATGAAAAACAAATCTGTTCAGTAATAATGTTATGCTAAGTGTTATGTATTTTAATTTATTTTGTCTCTCAAATGCAAAATAAGAAGTAATTGAACTTTTAAACCAATTGTACCATTTTGTATCTTCCAAACTAGCATTCAGGTTATCCATATTACCGTACATAGTATGACTTTTGGTCTTCAAATTAAGCAAAGTTTGCTCTAATTACAATAAATAACTAATTATGCTAAGCGATGTTTTACTATTGGAGCAGGAACTACTAACCCGTCCACAACACACGTGTTCACCCTGGTTTTTAGTGGGGTTCGTGTTGCTTACTTTTCAGTGTTGTGTTTTGGAGATCATTGTTTATCTTATTATCTCTTTCTTCGATTAAGAGGTTTTTATTATCCCTTTGGTATCTTCAAATCTCTCTGATTTGTAATAATAGTATGGATATGTTTTGAGCAGCTTTTATTTAATACAAGAAATATGACGGATATCTTTCAGGATTAGCAACATTACTACCTCATCTACATATAGAGTGTTTGTACAAAAATTGATAAATAACTCTAGGTCATGTGCTTATAAGGATGTTTTAACAGGGCACGTTTTGTTTGGCAACCAATGCTACAAAACACGAAAACTTTTAAAATAGAATATGATCATAGTTGCAGTTATTTTTCGAATAGCTCTGTGTAATAAATGTCTTTGGTAATTCCACAATCACGACGACATGCTAACTCATCTGTGAACATTTATTCACCACTTACTGTTGTTGGTGTTGTTCAACCGCGTGTTCTTTTTTGTCACTATATTTGAAGTTTTCTGATGGTTGCTGTGAATATTTTGCTCATCTGACACTGACAATGGATCAGCAATCATTATTCCATCCTGAAGGCCATCCTGGATTATTGATATAATCTATTCACATGCTCGGGTCAAATGACACAGAGACGTCTCCGAGGAGGAAATTGATGTAAAATGTAATGTAATGTAAAGGGAATGTAAAACCGTTAATGTACCACTAAAGCCAAATGATGACAAATGTGTTCTGGTAACAAGAGGTGTAAAGGCATTTCCTACAAGATTGAAAAATGTACATATTTTCAAACGACTGAAAACTTTATATACATCTCTTTGTATTCAGAAGACATCTTCAGAATTTGAATTGGTGTTTAAGTTCAAGTTAACATCCTACTTTCTATGACATAATAATCTCAACGCGACTTACAAATGAAGCCAAAGAAGATTGCCCCCGTCAAGTCACTTGTTCTCAAGGAAAGCTATAAAATAGCCCCCGTCAAGTCACTTGTTCTCAAGGAAAGCTATATTTTACATTTAAAAGTTGTCGAATTTAGGTTTAGTTTAATAGTCAAAAGTTTGTCTACAAGAGTAATAAGACAAGTGCCACTAAGGAACAGGAATTACCTACACGTGCGGAACACATGCATTCTCTCCACGAAACATGCATTCTATCAGTGGTCAAAATCGGACTTCAGACTCATTTAGTAAGGATATTGGGCTATAATTATTTTATTTTGTCATGATGCCTTTCTACTTCTATTATAGTCTCAAACATGTGAAAGTTCGCTGAGAATCAAACTGATTTTGTTACATTTATTATTTTATTATACAATATACAAATGTTTACACCACGACAAGAGGAACAACATTCTACAACAGATAAACATACAATACTGTCCATATTGCTAGAGAGACCATCTAAGGCACTTCTCTGTATAATAACTTTATTACAAACAAAGTCACACACATTGAATGGTTGTTTTAAGTTAATAAACAATCTCTTAAATACCTACATTACTATCAGTACTGAATCCTAAAATAATAGAGCGTTGAAAAATATATGGTAAGAACTATAACGTTACAATGTCCCAATAAAAACTTAAAATCATTGAGCACGAGTGTAAAATGTTCCGTTTGCTAAACACGAAAATAAAAAAAAAGTGAGGTAAATGTGATTACTGTCTGGACATCAAGACGCCATAGTTTAATTCTATATTGGTATTCAAGATAAGATAATCAAACATATATCGTTCTATTTTTAGTTCTTTTTCTTTGCCCTTAACGCCCATTTTCCAAACTTGTTAAAGCCTACTTTTAAATGTATGATATATTGCTTTATAACAAATACCCGCATATATCACAGAAATGTGTGTCAACCGGTAATATATGTTGGGGAGGACATTCCCCTCTAAATGGTATAGGAAATTATTTGACACTCTAATCCCTGCTTCTGATAGGCGTTCTCATAGAGCTAGTGTTGTACGAATACCGTTATCAAACTTCCTGTATGTAAGTTGTTCTCAGAGTTTAAAAGGACATACGACTTATCAAAGTACATTTGTTTTCCTAGAAATCTTGTCTTACGTATCTAAGTCATTAAGATGGTAATGTTGATCTTTGCATTGTAACGTAGAATACGTTCAAAACATTTCTCATTTGATCATTCGCGCAATCTAACGTTAATTAGAAGTACACACCATCTTTTAAATCTTAAATTCAATTCATTTTTCTTAAATGTCTTATCAATAAAGCAAACTTTATTGGACAAAAACCACGTTTAGATAGTACAAAGTAATGGTGAAAATGATATGCTACAGAAGTCTGCTTAATTCATATCTTAATAGAAATGTAGGAAGAACATGTTGTTCGTCAGGTTTTGTTTTACTTTGGTAAGACATTAACTTTAATGACTCAACCACACTTCTAGTGAGTTTCACAAAACCATTTGTGAACTATTTTAAAAGGGTAAATCTTTTGTTTCTTATAACAACGATGGTCATATCTGTTTACTGAGTGCACACCCAGAGGTTCTATTTTCGAGGAAAATGTATAAATGTAAAAACAGCAGAAAAATCAAGAACCCAACTACATTTGCTAAGTAGTTCTAAACTAAATTATAAATAAAACAAATCACATTTCAAAGTCCCTTTAACAACTTAATATTATGTATGAAAACTATACAATATTACAAATTACACATTATTCTACATATTATAAATGTAAATTGTCGAGGACACAATTGATATAAATATGTACACGTATGTTACAAAATAAAGTATAAATTAGGATATTGCACGTTACACTTTTTTCAAATACAACATATTTATACAATGAAAAAACGTTTTAACATCACACATTTGTAGTGTGAACACAAATCTAATTCAATCAGTCTGAAATGAAAACATGCCAGTACTTCATGCTATGATCTTAATGTAATTTCATATGTATGGTTCCTTTAAAATGTATTGATGTTTCTCAGTCTGTCCTTTATTTCGTTTGACGTGTTTGAATCTGCTGAATAATATGAGTGTCTTAGTCTGTTCCCAAATTATATCCGTGTCTTAGTCTGTTCCCAAATTATATCCGTGTCTTAGTCTATTCCCAAAATATATGCGTGTTTTAGTCTGTTTCCAATTTCTATGCGTGTCTTAGTCAGTTTCCAAAATCTATACGCTTTTTAGTCTGTTCCTAAAATTTATGCGTAGCTTAGTCTTTTACCAAAATCTAGGCATATTTTTTTCTGTTCCAACATTCTATGCGTGTGTTAGTCTGCTCCTAAATTCTATGCGTGCTCTTTTCAGTTCCCAAAATCTATATGTGTCTTAGTCTTTTCGCAAATTCTATGCGTGTCTTAGTCTGTTCCCAAATGTCATGCGTGTATTAGTCTGTTCCCAAATGTCATGCGTGTCTTAGTCTGTTCCCAAATGTCATGCGTGTCTTAGTCTGTTCCCAAATGTCATGCGTGTCTTAGTCTGTTCCCAAATGTCATGCATGTCTTAGTCTGTTCCCAAATGTCATGCGTGTCTTAGTCTGTTCCCAACATCTGTGCGTGTCAGTCAGTTCCCAAAATTTATGTCTGTCTTTGTCTGTTCTCAAATTCTATGTGTGTCTTAGTCTGTTCTCAAATTGTATGCATTTCTTAGTCTGTTCCCAAAATTTTTGCGTGTCTTAGTCTGTTCCCAAAATCTATGCGTGCTTTAGTCTGTTTCCAAATGCTATGTATGTGAATTTGATCCCAAATTTTATGCGTGTCTTAGAATGTTCTATATATTCTTATTCATAGAGATGAAAACAACAATAACGTTGGAAACGCCACTAACACACCATAGTCGGAATTTTGCTATGCAGATTTCCACAATCATATAGTATGGCTATAGTATTTTAATTACTTTGTATGGTATATTTGTACATGCTGACATATTAGACACGTTAAAGACTGTACATGTTCCTCTATTTCAGATAATTTCTTTGCATGGTATGTATATACATATTAATACATGCCGACATTGTATACATAATTAAGAATGTACATGTTCTCCTACATGTATTTGTTGGAGATTATACATGTTCTCCTATTTGTTGGAGACTATACATTTCCCTCTATTTGTTGGAGACTATACATTTCCCCCTATTTGTTGGAGACTATACATATCCCTCTATTTGTTGGAGACTATACATGTTCCCCTATCTCAGCTCCGCCATTCATTCTTATATCATTATGCATTGCCTTGATGTAGTTATCTCTGTCTTTTACTGGCTTCAGTAAATATCGTATTCTCTGTGAAAACATAAAGAAAATGATGATTAGTGTTTACTATTTTTGATTATGTTTGATCTTGGAAAAGGGTGACAATACATATCGACGGGAACTATACCAGTTTGAAGCGATTTCCCACGGGAACTATACCCATAGAATAGATTTCACTCGTTATTTTTGTATATTTTTTGTCAAGAGTTACCTCCATTAAAATAGAGGACCCTGTAGTCTGTTTATCGATTGCTGTCAACATGGTGATGTTACTTTAATAATGTTATATTGTAACTTTTGTTATTATTTTTATTATGTCGAATTTGAGTGTTTTTCTTTTATATACAAAATGAGATGTTCTGTACTAAACATATTATTGTCTTCTCTCTCCCGGGAACAGTTTTCCTATTGTGCTGTCTGGTGATGTATAGTGTCTTCGTCGTTGGCGCGGGCAGTATACCTCACCTCACAAGACAACACTAGAGGAAAACAGTTCCCTCAGGAGAAGACAATAATAGAATAATGTCAAACATATATCAATATATCACAAGAACATTATTTGCTACAAAAAAACGGACGGCAACTTTGTGCTTTACTGAGAAGTTTCCTGAATCAGCACCACAAAGTCGATAAACCTTTCATAGACGATTCTTGAATACTGTATCTGAATTACATATATGTTCCTTTCTAAAAGACTCATAGAAAATAATACAAGCAAATGAATTCAGTTTCTTAGTAATTGTAGAAATCTTTACCTCCATGGGGGACCCACTTGTTGTTAGAAAACCGTAAACTGCAAACAATGGAATGCATATGATAGATGACCCTGCTATAAACCAACCAATGACGTTAGCTCCAGTAGGATAAACGTAGGATCCATAGGTTATTGGTTCAAAGGTTATAACACCATACAACATAATCACCTGTAAAAAATGTTTTTATACACTATTGTTTTGATTATTTAAAAATATCTAAAATAAATACAGATTAATTGATAGTCTTTTCCATACGTCCCAGTTTTCATCTCAAGACAACGATATCATCTCGATTCGTCGCGTAGCATCGGGTTGTTATGGGTCTAGAGATGATATCAGATTAATATTCAAAAGGCCATGTTTAGGTTTATCATATAGTTCCAAAAGAAATATTTGAAATTGGAAGAATATTAAATAAATAAAGTGCTACGAGAAATTTTCATTTATATCATGGCGAGAACAAGTTAATTTTCAATGAGATGATGATGAGATCCGCTTTGTACTAGACCAACACGCTTAGTTTGATCTGTATAGTGCTAGCTGACTGAAACAACAGTCCGTGGATAGACATGTCACCTCATTAGGACACATTATTCTGATTTCGAGCTAACCAGTCTTCGGTGTTTCTCCTTAATGCTGCGTGATTAGTGGATAAGGAACAAATGCCAATTTTATAGTCTGTCTTGAACTGATCGGGGCTCGAACCCACAATCTACGGCACTAGAGGCAAGCACGCTAACCACTACACCACCGATGATCTACGGCACTAGAGGCAAGCACGCTAACCACTACACCACCGATGATCTACGGCACTAGAGGCAAGCACGCTAACCACTACACCACCGATGATCTACGGCACTCGAGGTAAGCACGCTAACCACTACACCACCGATGATCTACGGCACTCGAGGCAAGCACGCTAACCACTGCACCACCGATGATCTACGGCACTCGAGGCAAGCACGCTAACCACTACACCACCGATGATCTACGGCACTTGAGGCAAGCACGCTAACCACTACACCACCGATGATCTACAACACTCGAGGCAAGCACGCTAACCACTACACCACCGATGATCTACGGCACTCGAGGCACGCACGCTAACCACTACACCACCGATGCGGTTTTCGAAGTTTTGACCGTCACTGTTTAAACTTTTCTTTTCATAATAGATACCATTTCATTCATGATAATACACAATAATTGTAGATATTCATTAATTTCCAGTATGCTAATCAAGAGGAGGTAACATGTCAATCATTTTAGGTGTTACCAATCTCCTACATTTTAGATGCATATAAAGCACTTTTATTTAAATGAATGATTCTTTTCTAAATTGCATTATATTTACCAGGAGAAAAACTGGTGCAATACACATCCAACAGACTTTCCAGTATATCCCTGGTTCATGTCCGATCATGGTTTCTATATCGCCAGAAAAACGCTTCACTCCTTTTAAAGAATAAATACATTAATATCATGACTGATCGGACACGAAGTTCTCACATAAAAAGAATAGTTGTCATTTTTATACAAGCAAATTACAATTCCATTTAACTCTACATTTCGGTAATTTACTGGTCCCTGTGAAGCACGAAAGGAAAAATACCAGATGGGTAATCAGAAGCCACAACTCGAAGGTCACACAATGCAATGGCCAACAGAAAAAGGACAAATGATGATCTACTAAACACTACACAGCTAACTAACGATCACACAACACGAACCCCATTAAAACCGGGGTTGAGCTCAGTTGTTCCGGTAGGGTAAGTAGTTATTGCCCCACTATTGACACCCGTCGTATTGTTCTTATTACAAATTACCAAAAACAAAAAGAAATAAATCGAACTTAAAGACAAACAAAAGGCACGAGAAATTTAACGGAACAATAATAACAATAAAATCAACAAACTTTGGAGAAAACAATACAAACGCGTTGCCAACGAAACAATTTTTTTTAAAAAGGGAATTAAGCCAAAACCTAAAAATTAATGTATGAAATCTTATCAAAATACTTAAGGAGCCTTTTTAATATCTCTGAAGAAACAAGCACATTGTGTTTATACCACATCAAACAGAAAATCAATCAATTCTTCTTTCCTCTATAAGGCTTCAGTTTGACAGTTTGATTTAACTATTTCGTTGAATTCGTTGTTTTGCTTTCGCGCTTTACAAGAACCTTTTTAATACAACCTGAATTTCATAATACATGTATGTCTGTTTTAAACAATCAATCAGATATAAATAGATGACAAAAACATACGAGGGAAAAACAGTTCAATGCTGATCAAAGTAAACAGATGTCTGGCTTATCACAAAATGATCTAAAATTGTAATATACCCTCTGATGTTGAGGTAAATAACCAAAGCCTTGAAAATAATAGGCCGTGAAATATCGATAAAATAATAGGCCGTGAAATATCGATAAAATAATAGGCCGTGAAATATCGATAAAATGCGGAGAAATCCAGTATGTGCTGGTGTAGTTACCAATAGCTATTTGTATTAAAGTTTGTATTTATTGGATATTCTCAGTTTTTATTGAATTTTGACGAATTTACGTCAAAGATGAAAATAAATATTGTATCTAGTCATTTAAACAGCGTAAATAGTGAAAAAAAAGATTAACATAATTATGGCTGCTAACGGCATTATCTTTGAAATATGATTTCATAGAACTAGAGGGCTATTGCTATAAAAATCTATTAGTAACACTGAAAGGGGAAAACAACAATAAAGTAATTGCATGTTTTATCAGCCAGGGTTACACTATCAGAACTAAGAAATAATGATGAAAAGAACAAAAATATAAATAACAACTAGCTCATTACTATTGATTGGACCAACAAGGCAATAGTAAATAAAGGAAAACACAAAGACAATCGGTATGTGGTACACAAGGACGAGTGTATGTGGTCCACAAAGACAATCGGTATGTGGTACACAAGGACGAGTGTATGTGGTCCACAAAGACAATCGGTATGTGGTACACAAGGACGAGTGTATGTGGTACACAAGGACGAGTGTATGTGGTACACAAGGACGAGTGTATGTGGTACACAAGGACGAGTGTATGTGGTACACAAAGACAATCGGTATGTGGTACACAAGGACGAGTGTATGTGGTAGACAAAGACAATCGGTATGTGGTACACAAGGACGAGTGTATGTGGTACACAAAGACAATCGGTATGTGGTACACAAGGACGAGTGTATGTGGTACACAAAGACAATCGGTATGTGGTACACAAGGACGAGTGTATGTATCGTTAGTACCTATGCTGATATGGCAAAATTGTAATCCAGTATTAGATGGGTGTATATTGTATATTGAATGACATACGAAATTTAAAAGTTAGGTTAGCCTTAAAAACAGCCATTAAAATTCAAAAATCGCTACTCTATTATGAAGATATTGTCTGAGTTATAGTTGATAGACGTTATAAATACTGATATATTGGGCTGATGGGAATGGATTGTATTTTGGCATATTATTTATGCAGATATGAGAACAAGTAATCATTAACTATCTTATTGACTGGTATAATTTATCAGTTCCGCGTCACTTATACAATGTACCGAGTGTATTTTCTCGCCTTAAAATTTAAGACAAAGTTGATGGTATAAATACAGAAGAGATATATTAGCTGGCTTGAGTAATTTTCCTCAGCATATTCATGTTATTATTAACTTTCCGCTCCGTTTGTGCTGGACTGCATGCGAATCCTGGTTGTGTCTGAAATCGGACACTAAGCATGGCTAGTGACGATCTGGTCATTATTTCCGAAAAGATTCTTATATGTGTTAACAAAGAGCGAAAAATTATAACCAAAGAACTATAGACTACAAACAGTTTCACTTTTACTTATGATTTAACTAATAGCTGAGCAATAATACAATGGGTTTTAATATGTAAAAACAAAATATGCAGAATGCATTTATATTACCATTTGATAAACTTCAGCGACATTTGTTAAACGCTAAGACATCAAATGAAATTGTAGGCTTGTTAAACCAAAAAAGACCACAAAATACGTAAAGCCAATTTGCAGCAATGGGTGGAAATCTTACCATACGTCCAAGATACAACCATTGCTTCACAGAATACTGCAAATAATATAGATTGACCAGCCGCAAATTGAACCATAAGACTGAACACATACACACCCCAAGCTACTGGAAATTGCATTAGGTTTGTTTTTATAAGCATTGCTTTTTTTGTAGTATACCTTTTATTGCCTTTTCCAGTTAAGGATAATTGTAATTATTTTCCTTACATTATATATTGGAAGACTTACCGTATGCCCAAGATACAACCATTGTTTCGAAGAATACAGCAAACAATATAGAATATCCGGCGGCAAAATTATCCATTAGATTTACAACTAATACGCCTCCCTGCAAAAATTGAATTTTTTATTGTCAAATTCAAGATCAAAGAAATATGTTTTACAGCTACAATATCTAATATTCAGTCAACCTATAATATAGTTAAATATAACAGTTGGTGAGGGACAAAAGAAAGGATACACGTTTGTGCAAATAAATATAATTTTTTACATTATGTAAAAAATAGTTTTTAAATACAATGATGCAATTGTCCTTAGCAAATTTCTAAGCTTTTACCTTTCGATCAAACACAGGTCTTAGCGTAATGCCATTTGAGAGAATAACTGTGCAAAATAAAAATAAAAAAGACAAAATCACAGATTAAAAGTTCAATGAGGAAAATATAAACAAAAGGTCAATACCTTGTTATTTACAATAGACATTTATTACATAAATTGTAGACGACATCAAGTTCATACCATTCCGATATATGACATTGACAACTTAAGTGGGGAAAATTGTATATCTGTATCTGACAGAATTAGCACACCGTCAACTAAAACAAGATTTGTCCTCCTACGTGACGTCTTCACGCCAAATTATCACACTTTAACCACCAATTCCAGTATGCTTTTGAATCTTTTTTCTGGACTGTGATAATTTCGGATATGGCCATCAATGATTCATCGGATAACAACATATCACCCAATTCAGTGTTTGAATACCAACGCCATTGTGACTGGCACCACAACATATTTTCCTGCCTATGTCATATACTAACGGATGCGTCTCGATATACAACCTAGACAGCATAGTTGCATTACGGATTGTGTATGTGCTAACCAACTGCTTGAACAACATTAGTCGAGACTGTTGGTGTAATGAAACTATCCCGTAAATAAACGTTAGAGAATTCCGAAGGGGCAATCCAAAATGGACAATCCAGAGAAACTGGCAACATGGAGTACACAAGACACAAGATGAAGAAAAAACAAAACAAAGAACACAACACAATATGTTGGACACCACTATACGTAAGCAAACACAATTAACGTATACAAGACATAAGCCCTCCTACAAACAACTGGAGGTCAACGACGTAGGTGAATAACATGGAAATGTGACTTTAAGTCGCCCAGGACAAGGTCGATATTGTGTGGAATCACTCTGTTTATATCGATTTTAGATGCCATAGTACACTTAACCTCTACAACCAATAGCCCTTGCGACAGCTGTGACACCTAAGCAGGTATAAAGCATACCCATGACATGTTCTCTCAAATATATAGACATACGTGACATTCTTTTGATTTTCATAAAGTTTTCTGTACATGAGGCAAAAGTGAAAAATTTCTAATGACATAAAAACATTTATCATTAGAGTGCGCAAAATATTTACATATGCTAATCCCAGCAAAGCTTACGTATACATACCCGTAATGCTATGACTGATCGATATATGAAAACATGTCATTTGTAGATGTAACTTTAATCTATCACAAATACATATTTATAAATTAAATTTAATATTTTGAAAGTAAACGTGTATCAATCCCTTTGTCCTCTGGTAATGTGTATCAATCCCTTTGTCCTCTGGTAATGTGTATCAATCCCTTTGTCCTCTGGTAATGTGTATCAATCCCTTTGTCCTCTGATATAGCTAAGCAAATTAATCTTAGTTATAATGAAAACTGAATGAAATATAATATGACATTAATATTCTTATTATTTTAATGTTCGAATAAAAAGAATACATTATGCCAATGATTTCTTATAAAAACATATATAATTCATTACAATATATACTACATGGTACACACTACATTGGCGATGGAGGCTTTTCTTTTTTTTATGTCTTTTCCCGTCTAATCTGAGCATGAATTGCTCACCTGGTTATTAATGCATTGTATACTTCAAATAAGTTGGGAGTTTCTGAGGAAAGAAACGTTTGAAGATACCAAATGGGCAAATCGACGGACAAGACAATACAATGTCCAAAAAACAGACGGACAGACAATACAATGTCCAAAAAACAGACGGACAAGACAATACAATGTCCAAAAAACAGACGGACAAGACAATACAATGTCCAAAAAACAGACGGACAAGACAATACAATGTCCAAAAAACAGACGGACAAGACAATACAATGTCCAAAAAACAGACGGACAAGACAATACAATGTCCAAAAAACAGACGGACAGACAATACAATGTCCAAAAAACAGACGGACAAGACAATACAATGTCCAAAAAACAGACGGACAGACAATACAATGTCCAAAAAACAGACGGACAAGACAATACAATGTCCAAAAAACAGACGGACAAGACAATACAATGTCCAAAAAACAGACGGACAAGACAATACAATGTCCAAAAAACAGACGGACAGACAATACAATGTCCAAAAAACAGACGGACAAGACAATACAATGTCCAAAAAACAGACGGACAAGACAATACAATGTCCAAAAAACAGACGGACAAGACAATACAATGTCCAAAAAACAGACGGACAAGACAATACAATGTCCAAAAAACAGACGGACAAGACAATACAATGTCCAAAAAACAGACGGACAAGACAATACAATGTCCAAAAAACAGACGGACAAGACAATACAATGTCCAAAAAACAGACGGACAAGACAATACAATGTCCAAAAAACAGACGGACAAGACAATACAATGTCCAAAAAACAGACGGACAAGACAATACAATGTCCAAAAAACAGACGGACAAGACAATACAATGTCCAAAAAACAGACGGACAAGACAATACAATGTCCAAAAAACAGACGGACAAGACAATACAATGTCCAAAAAACAGACGGACAAGACAATACAATGTCCAAAAAACAGACGGACAAGACAATACAATGTCCAAAAAACAGACGGACAAGACAATACAATGTCCAAAAAACAGACGGACAAGACAATACAATGTCCAAAAAACAGACGGACAAGACAATACAATGTCCAAAAAACAGACGGACAAGACAATACAATGTCCAAAAAACAGACGGACAAGACAATACAATGTCCAAAAAACAGACGGACAAGACAATACAATGTCCAAAAAACAGACGGACAAGACAATACAATGTCCAAAAAACAGACGGACAAGACAATACAATGTCCAAAAAACAGACGGACAAGACAATACAATGTCCAAAAAACAGACGGACAAGACAATACAATGTCCAAAAAACAGACGGACAAGACAATACAATGTCCAAAAAACAGACGGACAAGACAATACAATGTCCAAAAAACAGACGGACAAGACAATACAATGTCCAAAAAACAGACGGACAAGACAATACAATGTCCAAAAAACAGACGGACAAGACAATACAATGTCCAAAAAACAGACGGACAAGACAATACAATGTCCAAAAAACAGACGGACAAGACAATACAATGTCCAAAAAACAGACGGACAAGACAATACAATGTCCAAAAAACAGACGGACAAGACAATACAATGTCCAAAAAACAGACGGACAAGACAATACAATGTCCAAAAAACAGACGGACAAGACAATACAATGTCCAAAAAACAGACGGACAAGACAATACAATGTCCAAAAAACAGACGGACAAGACAATACAATGTCCAAAAAACAGACGGACAAGACAATACAATGTCCAAAAAACAGACGGACAAGACAATACAATGTCCAAAAAACAGACGGACAGACAATACAATGTCCAAAAAACAGACGGACAGACAATACAATGTCCAAAAAACAGACGGACAAGACAATACAATGTCCAAAAGACAGACGAACAGACAATACAATGTCCAAAAAACAGACGGACAAGACAATACAATGTCCAAAAGACAGACGAACAGACAATACAATGTCCAAAAAACAGACGGACAAGACAATACAATGTCCAAAAGACAGACGAACAGACAATACAATGTCCAAAAAACAGACGGACAAGACAATACAATGTCCAAAAGACAGACGGACAGACAATACAATGTCCAAAAGACAGACGGACAGACAATACAATGTCCAAAAGACAGACGGACAGACAATACAATGTCCAAAAGACAAGCGGACAGACAATGCAATGCCCAAAAAACACACGGACAGACAATACAATGTCCAAAGGACAGACGGACAGACAATACAATGTCCAAAAGACAGACGGACAGACAATACAATGTCCAAAAGACAGACGGACAAGACAATACAATGTCCAAAAAACAGACGGACAAGACAATACAATGTCCAAAAGACAGACGGACAGACAATACAATGTCCAAAAGACAGACGGACAGACAATACAATGTCCAAAAGACAGACGGACAGACAATACAATGTCCAAAAGACAGACGGACAAAACAATACAATGTCCAAAAGACAGACGGACAGACAATACAATGTCCAAAAGACAGACGGACAGACAATACAATGTCCAAAAGACAGACGGACAGACAATACAATGTCCAAAAGACAGACGGACAGACAATACAATGTCCAGAAGACAGACGGACAGACAATACAATGTCCAAAAGACAAGCGGACAGACAATGCAATGCCCAAAAAACACACGGACAGACAATACAATGTCCAAAGGACAGACGGACAGACAATACAATGTCCAAAAAACAGACGGACAAGACAATACAATGTCCAAAAAACAGACGGACAAGACAATACAATGTCCAAAAAACAGACGGACAAGACAATACAATGTCCAAAAAACAGACGGACAAGACAATACAATGTCCAAAAAACAGACGGACAAGACAATACAATGTCCAAAAAACAGACGGACAAGACAATACAATGTCCAAAAAACAGACGGACAAGACAATACAATGTCCAAAAAACAGACGGACAAGACAATACAATGTCCAAAAAACAGACGGACAAGACAATACAATGTCCAAAAAACAGACGGACAAGACAATACAATGTCCAAAAAACAGACGGACAAGACAATACAATGTCCAAAAAACAGACGGACAAGACAATACAATGTCCAAAAAACAGACGGACAAGACAATACAATGTCCAAAAAACAGACGGACAAGACAATACAATGTCCAAAAAACAGACGGACAAGACAATACAATGTCCAAAAAACAGACGGACAAGACAATACAATGTCCAAAAAACAGACGGACAAGACAATACAATGTCCAAAAAACAGACGGACAAGACAATACAATGTCCAAAAAACAGACGGACAAGACAATACAATGTCCAAAAAACAGACGGACAAGACAATACAATGTCCAAAAAACAGACGGACAAGACAATACAATGTCCAAAAAACAGACGGACAAGACAATACAATGTCCAAAAAACAGACGGACAAGACAATACAATGTCCAAAAAACAGACGGACAAGACAATACAATGTCCAAAAAACAGACGGACAAGACAATACAATGTCCAAAAAACAGACGGACAAGACAATACAATGTCCAAAAAACAGACGGACAAGACAATACAATGTCCAAAAAACAGACGGACAAGACAATACAATGTCCAAAAAACAGACGGACAAGACAATACAATGTCCAAAAAACAGACGGACAAGACAATACAATGTCCAAAAAACAGACGGACAAGACAATACAATGTCCAAAAAACAGACGGACAGACAATACAATGTCCAAAAAACAGACGGACAGACAATACAATGTCCAAAAAACAGACGGACAAGACAATACAATGTCCAAAAGACAGACGAACAGACAATACAATGTCCAAAAAACAGACGGACAAGACAATACAATGTCCAAAAGACAGACGAACAGACAATACAATGTCCAAAAAACAGACGGACAAGACAATACAATGTCCAAAAGACAGACGAACAGACAATACAATGTCCAAAAAACAGACGGACAAGACAATACAATGTCCAAAAGACAGACGGACAGACAATACAATGTCCAAAAGACAGACGGACAGACAATACAATGTCCAAAAGACAGACGGACAGACAATACAATGTCCAAAAGACAAGCGGACAGACAATGCAATGCCCAAAAAACACACGGACAGACAATACAATGTCCAAAGGACAGACGGACAGACAATACAATGTCCAAAAGACAGACGGACAGACAATACAATGTCCAAAAGACAGACGGACAAGACAATACAATGTCCAAAAAACAGACGGACAAGACAATACAATGTCCAAAAGACAGACGGACAGACAATACAATGTCCAAAAGACAGACGGACAGACAATACAATGTCCAAAAGACAGACGGACAGACAATACAATGTCCAAAAGACAGACGGACAAAACAATACAATGTCCAAAAGACAGACGGACAGACAATACAATGTCCAAAAGACAGACGGACAGACAATACAATGTCCAAAAGACAGACGGACAGACAATACAATGTCCAAAAGACAGACGGACAGACAATACAATGTCCAGAAGACAGACGGACAGACAATACAATGTCCAAAAGACAAGCGGACAGACAATGCAATGCCCAAAAAACACACGGACAGACAATACAATGTCCAAAGGACAGACGGACAGACAATACAATGTCCAAAAGACAGACGGACAGACAATACAATGTCCAAAAAAACAGGCGGACAGACAATACAATGTCCAAAAGACAGGCGGACAGACAATACAATGTCCAAAAGACAGTCGGAGAGACAATACAATGTCCAAAGGACAGACGGACAGACAATACAATGTCCAAAAAAGGCGGAGAGACAATACAATGTCCAAAAAACAGACGGACAGACAATACAATGTCCAAAAGACAGACGGACAGACAATACAATGTCCAAAAGACAGACAATACAATGTCCAAAAGACAGGCGGACAGACAATACAATGTCCAAAAGACAGGCGGACAGACAATGCAATGTCCAAAAGACAGTCGGACAGACAATACAATGTCCAAAAGACAGACGGACAGACAACACAATGTCCAAAAGACAGACGGACAGACAATACAATGTCCAAAAGACAGACGGACAGACAATGCAATGTCCAAAAGACAGACGGACAGACAACACCATGTCCAAAAGACAGACGGACAGACAATAAAATGTCCAAAAGACAGGCGAACAGACAATACAATGTCCAAAAGACAGTCGGAGAGACAATACAATGTCCAAAAGACAGACGGACAGACAATACAATGTCCAAAAGACAGACGAACAAACAATAAAATGTCCAAAAGACAGACGGACAGACAATACAATATCCAAAAGACAGACGGGCAGACAATACAATGTCCAAAAGACAGACGACAGACAATACAATGTCCAAAAGACAGACGGACAGACAATACAATGTCCAAAAGAACAAATAATTAGGATCCATCTCCCAGATTTTCACCAAAACAAGATTAAATTTTAGAAAGTTTGCAGAGAACTTCAATAACGTCTACAACACATCATATTTTCGTTGGAGCAAGACGAAATGAGGAATATTCGTAAAGAACATCAGAAACATCATTTGTTACTATGCTAGAAATCAATTGGTTGTTAATAGGAGAATACCTAAAGGTTTCAACCAATCAGAAACAAAAATTATCAAATTCGGTTTTGCTTTTTTTTTGCAAATTAAGACGAAATAGGGAATTTTTGTAGAAGACATTTCAAATTGTATTATAGCAATACTTGGCTCAAAATAGTACAAATCTGTTTAGATGCGATTATCTAAATGTAAAATGTTAAGACGACGATGCGGGGACGACTACGAACGCAAAGTGAAAGCAAAAATTATAATGGCCTTTGAACAGTTGAGCTAGAAAATACAAAAATAATATATTGCATGAATAGAAAGTATACAAAGTGATCATGATTGGATAAATGCGTTAAATTCTCCTCGTGTAGTATATTTATCATATCTATAATGATAGACAACGAGTAGAAACACTATTGAAGTATTATGCATATTGGTTTACTATCGGCCGCTAATAACCAACACCTTTCAATAATTTTGTGATTTATGTAATATAAACATTTATCTTAAGATTACCTCGGTACAGAAGGCCAGTCCAACAAAGAAATAAACAGAGAATAGACCAGCAACAAACAATTCTCTATGTTTCCTAAGTACTGGGAACTCATCAGATAAAGCCGTTATTATAGCTTCTGAACCACCAAACTGTAATACAAACTATCTAATTATTTAGGCATCTTTTTATGTACAACTGAAAGATCTAACATTTTAATTAATCTTTAATCAATCTAAGTCACATGTTATCATACTAATAAATATATAAACTGCGAGAATGACAGCTCTAGATACATTACTCCTCAGATAAACTTCAACAAATTAAAAATATGCGTATTCATGTTATAAAACTAAATACCTTTATCGTAAAGAAATAAATTCACTGTAATATTTGATGGTCGCCTTCATTATAATTTAGCTGATCATAAATGTCATTGTTTCTTTTCATAATTTTAACCGTTGTTCGTGATTCTCCGATATTTTAACTTGATATCCATGATGGAATGAGTGAGTGATTGTTATTTAGTACCAAATGAACTTTTTTCATCCATATCATGACGAGAAAATGTTATATTCGATGAAATCATGATGATGTCTGGTTTGTACTAGACCAACTCGTTTAGTTGGATTCATATAGTGCTAACTCAATGAAACAACAGTCCGCGGGTAGACATGTCGCTCCACTCGAACACATTATGCTGATTTCGAGCCAACCAGTCTTTGCTCTTGTTCCTTAATGATGCATGTTTAACAGAGAAGCAATAAATACCAATTTTATAGTCTTTGGGTTGATCTGACAGGTTTTCAAATTCACGATCTAACGGAAGAGCATGTTAACTATTACATTACCGATGCGGTGCAGACCATGATGGACACCAATGATGGAACAATATGATATTTAAGATGGAAAGTTACTGATATCACTCAAAGGTTAATATGTTAGAGTTCGTCCAACGACTTTGTTTCCATTGTGTTCTTCTGGATATAGTGATTGAAAAAGTAATGAAACACTTAAAGATGAATATACCTGTTGGAACATATTTAACTGCCTGTATAACTGAAACATCTTAATTGGGAAATGGTCATATTTACTTTAGCTATACATATAATTAAATATCCACAGCCATAACGGGAAAAGTACACAACCTTATATGTTACTTTAGTCAGAGTACTTACAGAACTGTCCAAACCAAGTGTGAGAAGCATCAGAAAGAAGATAACAGCCCAAAAGGGTGCACCGGGTAAAGTTGCTATTCCCTCTGGGTATACTATGAATACTAGTCCGGGACCTAAATATATAATCATACAATAACCCACATACTGTCATACACCCACCAATATTTATAATTTGAACAAAAGATATGATTCCGCTACTATGTTCTCGTTAGATTTCGGATCTTGTGTAAGACCTGGTCTAGCAGAGATTTAGAAAATTTCTTTTGTTATTTCATATCTGTTTTATTTTGTGTTTCCTAGTGCTTTTCTAACCAAATGGGATTTTAGGACTTTCTTCAAATCGCTATTTTTTTTTGTCACACAATATGTCACATTTAGGATAGCGGTGGCTACGACAGAACCTTCGGGGTGGCTACGACAGAACCTTAGGGGTGGCTACGACAGAACCTTAGGGGTGTCTACGACAGAACCTTAGAGGTGGCTACGACAGAACCTTAGGGGTGGCTACGACAGAGCCTTAGGGGTGGCTACGACAGAATCTTAGGAGTGGCTACGACAGAGCCTTAGGGGTGGCTACGACAGAACCTTAGGGGCGGCTATGACAGAACCTTAGGTGTGTCTACGACAGAAACTGAGGAGTGGCTACGACATAACCTTAGGGGTGGCTACGACAGAGCCTTAGGGGTGTCTACTACAGAACCTTAGGGGTGGCTACGACAGAGCCTTAGTGGTGGCCACGACAGAACCTTAGGGGTGTCTACTACAAAACCTTAGGGGTGGCTACGACAGAACCTTAGGGGTGTCTACGACAGAACCTTAGGGGTGTTTACGATAGAACCTTAGGGGTGGCTACGACAGAACCTTAGGGGTGGCTACGACAGAACTTTAGGGGTGTCTACTACAGAACCTTAGGGGTGGCTACGACAGAACCTTAGGGGTGGCTATGACAGAACCTTAGAGGTGGCTATGACAGAACCTTAGGGGTGGCTACAACAGAGCCTTAGGGGTGGCTACGACACAGCCTTAGGGGTAGCTACGACAGAACCTTAGGAGTGGCTACGACAGAGCCTTAGGGGTGGCTACGACAGAATCTTAGGGGTGACTATGACAGAGCCTTAGGTATGTCTACGACAGAAACTGAGGGGTGGCTACGACATAACCTTAGGGGTGGCTACGACAGAGCCTTAGGGGTGTCTACTACAGAACCTTAGGGGTGGCTACTACAGAAACTTAGGGATGGCTACGACAGAACCTTAGGGGTGTCTACGACAGAACCTCAGGGGTGGCTACAACAGAACCTAAGGAGTGGCTACGACAGAACCTTAGGGGTGTCTACTACAGAACCTTAGGGGTGGTTACGACAGAACCCTAGGGGTGTCTACGACAGAACCTTAGGGGTGTCTACGACAGAACCTTAGGGGTGGCTACGACAGAGCCTTAGGGGTGGCTACGACAGAGCCTTATGGGTGGCTACGACAGAACCTTAGGGGTGGCTACGACAGAACCTTAGGGGTGGCTATGACAGAATCTTAGGGGTGGCTACGACAGAACATTAGGGGTGGCTACGACAGAGCCTTAGGGGTTGCTACGACAGAGCCTTAGGGGTGGCTACGACAGAGCCTTAGGGGTGGCTACGACAGAACCTTAGGGGTGGCTACGACAGAACCTTAGGAGTGGCTACGACAGAAACTGAGGGGTGGCTACGACATAAATTTAGAGGTGGCTACGACAGAACCTTAGGGGTGTCTACGACAGAACCTTAGGGATGGCTACGACAGAGCCTTAGTGGTGGCTACGACAGAACATTAGGGGTGTCTACTACAGAACCTTAGGGGTGGCTACGACAGAACCTTATGGGTGTCTACGACAGAACCTTAGGGGTGTCTACGATAGAACCTTAGGGGTGGCTACGACAGAACCTAAGGGGTGGCTACGACAGAACCTTAGGGGTTTCTATTACAGAACCTTAGGGGTGTCTACTACAGAACCTTAGGGGTGGCTACGACAGAGCCTTAGGGGTGGCTACGACAGAGCCTTAGTGGTGGCTACGACAGAACCTTAGGGGTGTCTACTACAGAACCTTAGGGGTGGCTACGACAGAACCTTATGGGTGTCTACGACATAACCTTAGGGGTGTCTACGATAGAACCTTAGGGGTGGCGACGACAGAACCTTAGGGGTGGCTACGACAGAACCTTAGGGGTGGCTACTACAGAACCTTAGGGGTGTCTACGACAGAACCTTAGGGGTGTCTACGACAGAACCTTAGGGGTGGCTACGACAGAACCTTAGGGGTGGCTACGACAGAGCCTTAGGGGTGGCTACGACAGAACCTTAGGGGTGGCTACGACAGAACCTTAGGGGTGGCTATGACAGAATCTTAGGGGTGGCTACTACAGAGCATTAGGGGTGGCTACGACAGAGTCTTAGGGGTGGTTACGACAGAACCTTAGGGGTGGCTACGACAGAGCCTTAGGGGTGGCTACGACAGAACCTTAGGGGTGGCTACGACAGAACCTTAGGGGTGGCTACGACAGAGCCTTAGGGGTGGCTACGACAGAACCTTAGGAGTGGCTACGACAGAGCCTTAGGGGTGGCTACGACAGAGCCTTAGGGGTGGCTACGACAGAACCTTAGGGGTGGCTACGACAGAGCCTTAGGGGTGGCTACGACAGAACCTTAGGAGTGGCTACGACAGAGCCTTAGGGGTGGCTACGACAGAACCTTAGGGGTGGCTACGACAGAACCTTAGAGATGGCTACGACAGAATCTTAGGGGTGGCTACGACAGAACCTTAGGGGTGGCTACGACAGAGCCTAAGGGGTGGCTACGACAGAACCTTAGGGGTGGCTACGACAGAGCTTTAGGGGTGGCTACTACAGAACCTTAGGGGTGGCTACGACAGAGCCTTAGGGGTGTCTACGACAGAACCTTAGGAGTGGCTACGACAGAACCTTAGGAGTGGCTACGACAGAACCTTAGGGGTGGCTACGACAGAACCTTAGGGGTGGCTACGACAGAATCTTAGGGGTGGCTACGACAGAACCTTAGGGGTGGCTACGACAGAGCCTAAGGGGTGGCTACGACAGAACCTTAGGGGTGGCTACGACAGAGCTTTAGGGGTGGCTACTACAGAACCTTAGGAGTGGCTACGACAGAGCCTTAGGGGTGTCTACGACAGAACCTTAGGGGTGGCTACGACAGAACCTTAGGAGTGGCTACGACAGAACCTTAGGGGTGGCTACGACAGAACCTTAGGGGTGGCTACGACAGAATCTTAGGGGTGGCTACGACAGAACCTTAGGGGTGGCTACGACAGAGCCTAAGGGGTGGCTACGACAGAACCTTAGGGGTGGCTACGACAGAGCTTTAGGGGTGGCTACTACAGAACCTTAGGGGTGGCTACGACAGAGCCTTAGGGGTGTCTACGACAGAACCTTAGGGGTGGCTACGACAGAACCTTAGGAGTGGCTACGACAGAACCTTAGGGGTGTCTACGACAGAACCTTAGGGGTGGCTACGACAGAACCTTAGGGGTGGCTACGACAGAACATAAACACATCTAAATATTGTATTCATCGATTTCTTATATTCTAAAATTATTATCAAAATCAATGACAAATTGTTGATGTTTAATAAAGGACATGAACTCACTAGAGCAAACAATAACAATTATGTTCCTATTGACAACGTGTTTTAAGTAATCACCTTTGTCATTTTATAAAGGTTTGTATAGTTTTATAAGGGTTTGTGTCATTTTATAAAGGGTTTGTGTAGTTTTATAAGGGTTTGTGTCATTTTATAAAGGGTTTGTGTCATTATATAAAGGGTTTGTGTCATTATATGGTATCAAAATGTATCACGGCATATCATAAAATAACGAGGAAACTTAACGTTATAAAACGTCAACACATTATTTCTCAATTCATATCGAGAACTAATTTGCGATAAAATATCTATTGAAAATGTAATCAAAAGAGGTATTTGGACTATCTACAAAATAGGTATTTTAATTCTCTATAGATGAAATCTAAGCTATAGGGAACATTACAACACTAAGCATTATAGTCCAGTAATATTTTGTCATAAAGATTTCTCTTGTACTTATGTCATTTACAACCATTTATTGTCCCAATCTTATTAAGGAAACATTTTATTCTTGCTTGATAGTATTCCTCAATCCCCGCCCTAACTCATTCAATGGTCATCTGGACATGAATACAATAGTGGTTGAAGGTAGCAAAGTATGTAGACAAAACACATGTAATGTAGCAGTGTATGTAGACATGTAATGTAGCAGTGTATGTAGACATGTAACGTAGCAGTGTATGTAGACATGTAATGTAGCAGTGTATGTAGACATGTAATGTAGCAGTGTATATAGACATGTAATGTAGCAGTGTATGTAGACATGCAATGTAGCAGTGTATGTAGACATGTAATGTAGCAGTGTATGTAGACATGTAATGTAGCAGTGTATGTAGACATGTAATGTAGCAGTGTATGTAGACATGTAATGTAGCAGTGTATGTAGACATGTAATGTAGCAGTGTATGTAGACATGTAATGTAGCAGTGTATGTAGACATGTAACGTAGCAGTGTATGTAGACATGTAATGTAGCAGTGTATGTAGACATGTAATGTAGCAGTGTATATAGACATGTAATGTAGCAGTGTATGTAGACATGCAATGTAGCAGTGTATGTAGACATGTAATGTAGCAGTGTATGTAGACATGTAATGTAGCAGTGTATGTAGACATGTAATGTAGCAGTGTATGTAGACATGTAATGTAGCAGTGTATGTAGACATGTAATGTAGCAGTGTATGTAGACATGTAATGTAGCAGTATATGAAGACATGTAATGTAGCAGTCTATATAGACATGTAATGTAGCAGTATATGTAGCAGTGTATGTAGACATGTAATGTAGCAGTGTATGTAGACATGTAATGTAGCAGTGTATGTAGACATGTAATGTAGCAGTGTATGTAGACATGTAACGTAGCAGTGTATGTAGACATGTAATGTAGCAGTGTATGTAGACATGTAATGTAGCAGTGTATGTAGACATGTAATGTAGCAGTATATGGAGACATGTAATGTAGCAGTCTATATAGACATGTAATGTAGCAGTATATGTAGCAGTGTATGTAGACATGTAATGTAGCAGTGTATGTAGACAAGTAATGTAGTAGTGTATGTAGACATGTAATGTAGCAGTGTATGAAGACATGTAATGTAGCAGTGTATGTAGACAAGTAATGTAGCAGTGTATGTAGACATGTAATGTAGCAGTGTATGAAGACATGTAATGTAGCAGTGTATGAAGACATGTAATGTAGCAGTGTATGAAGACATGTAATGTAGCAGTGTATGTAGACATGTAATGTAGCAGTGTATGAAGACATGTAATGTAGCAGTGTATGAAGACATGTAATGTAGCAGTGTATGTAGATATGTAATGTAACAGTGTATGAAGACATTTAACGTAGCAGTGTATGTAGACATGTAATGTAGCAGTGTATGTAGACATGTAATGTAGCAGTGTATGAAGACATGCAATGTAGCAGTGTATGTAGAAATGTAATGTAGCAGTGCATGTAGACATGTAATGTAGCAGTGTATGAAGACATGTAATGTAGCAGTGTATGTAGACATGTAATGTAGCAGTGTATGTAGACATGTAATGTAGCAGTGTATGAAGACATGTAATGTAGCAGTGTATGAAGACATGTAATGTAGCAGTGTATGTAGATATGTAATGTAACAGTGTATGAAGACATGTAACGTAGCAGTGTATGTAGACATGTAATGTAGTAGTGTATGTAGACATGTAATGTAGCAGTGTATGTAGACATGTAACGTAGCAGTGTATGTAGACATGTAATGTAGCAGTGTATGTAGACATGTAATGTAGCAGTGTATGTAGACATGTAATGTAGCAGTGTATGTAGACATGTAATGTAGCAGTGTATGTAGACATGTAATGTAGCAGTGTATGTAGACATGTAATGTAGCAGTGTATGTAGACATGTAATGTAGCAGTGTATGTAGACATGTAATGTAGCAGTGTATGTAGACATGTAATGTAGCAGTGTATGTAGACATGTAATGTAGCAGTGTATGTAGACATGTAATGTAGCAGTGTATGTAGACATGTAATGTAGCAGTGTATGTAGACATGTAATGTAGCAGTGTATGTAGACATGTAATGTAGCAGTGTATGTAGACATGTAATGTAGCAGTGTATGTAGACATGTAATGTAGCAGTGTATGTAGACATGTAATGTAGCAGTGTATGTAGACATGTAATGTAGCAGTGTATGTAGACATGTAATGTAGCAGTGTATGTAGACATGTAATGTAGCAGTGTATGTAGACATGTAATGTAGCAGTGTATGTAGACATGTAATGTAGCAGTGTATGTAGAAATGTAATGTAGCAGTGCATGTAGACATGTAATGTAGCAGTGTATGAAGATATGTAATGTAGCAGTGTATGTAGACATGTAATGTAGCAGTGTATGAAGACATGTAATGTAGCAGTGTATGAAGACATGTAATGTAGCAGTGTATGTAGATATGTAATGTAACAGTGTATGAAGACATGTAACGTAGCAGTGTATGTAGACATGTAATGTAGTAGTGTATGTAGACATGTAATGTAGCAGTGTATGTAGACATGTAAGGTAGCAGTGTATGTAGACATGTAATGTAGCAGTGTATGAAGACATGTAATGTAGCAGTGTATGTAGACATGTAACGTAGCAGTGTATGTAGACATGTAATGTAGCAGTGTATGTAGACATGTAATGTAGCAGTGTATGAAGACATGTAATGTAGCAGTGTATGAAGACATGTAATGTAGCAGTGTATGTAGACATGTAATGTAGCAGTGTATGTAGACATGTAATGTAGCAGTGTATGTAGAAATGTAATGTAGCAGTGTATGTAGACATGTAATGTAGCAGTGTAAGTAGACATGTAATGTAGCAGTGTATGTAGACATGTAATGTAGTAGTGTATGTAGACATGTAATGTAGTAGTGTATGTAGACATGTAATGTAGCAGTGTATGTAGAAATGTAATGTAGCAGTGTATGTAGACATGTAATATAGCAGTGTATGAAGACATGTAATATAGCAGTGTATGAAGACATGTAATGTAGCAGTGTATGAAGACATGTAATGTAGCAGTGTATGAAGACATGTAATGTAGCAGTGTATGTAGACATGTAATGTAGTAGTGTATGTAGACATGTAATGTAGTAGTGTATGTAGACATGTAATGTAGCAGTGTATGTAGAAATGTAATGTAGCAGTGTATGTAGACATGTAATATAGCAGTATATGAAGACATGTAATATAGCAGTGTATGAAGACATGTAATGTAGCAGTGTATGAAGACATGTAATGTAGCAGTGTATGAAGACATGTAATGTAGCAGTGTATGTAGACATGTAATGTAGCAGTGTATGTAGAAATGTAATGTAGCAGTGTATGTAGACATGTAATATAGCAGTGTATGAAGACATGTAATGTAGCAGTGTATATAGACATGTAATGTAGCAGTGTATGTAGACATGTAATGTAGCAGTGTATGTAGACATGTAATGTAGCAGTGTATGTAGACATGTAATGTAGCAGTATATGAAGACATGTAATGTAGCAGTGTATGTAGACATGTAATGTAGTAGTGTATGTAGACATGTAACGTAGCAGTGTATGTAGACATGTAACGTAGCAGTGTATGTAGACATGTAACGTAGCAGTGTATGTAGACATGTAATGTAGCAGTGTATGTAGACATGTAATGTAGCAGTGTATGTAGACAGGTAATGTAGCAGTGTATGTAGACATGTAATGTAGCAGTGTATGTAGACATGTAATGTAGCAGTGTATGTAGACATGTAATGTAGCAGTGTATGTAGACATGTAATGTAGTAGTGTATGTAGACATGTAATGTAGCAGTGTATGTAGACATGTAACGTAGCAGTGTATGTAGACATGTAATGTAGTAGTGTATGTAGACATGTAATGTAGCAGTGTATGTAGACATGTAACGTAGCAGTGTATGTAGACATGTAATGTAGCAGTGTATGAAGACATGTAATGTAGCAGTGTATGTAGACATGTAATGTAGCAGTGTATGTAGACATGTAATGTAGCAGTGTATGTAGACATGTAATGTAGCAGTGTATGTAGACATGTAATGTAGCAGTGTATGTAGACATGTAATGTAGCAGTGTATGTAGACATGTAATGTAGCAGTGTATGTAGACATGTAATGTAGCAGTGTATGTAGACATGTAATGTAGCAGTGTATGTAGACATGTAATGTAGCAGTGTATGTAGACATGTAATGTAGCAGTGTATGTAGACATGTAATGTAGCAGTGTATGTAGACATGTAATGTAGCAGTGTATGTAGACATGTAATGTAGCAGTGTATGTAGACATGTAATGTAGCAGTGTATGTAGACATGTAATGTAGCAGTGTATGTAGACATGTAATGTAGCAGTGTATGTAGACATGTAATGTAGCAGTGTATGTAGACATGTAATGTAACAGTGTATGTAGACATGTAATGTAGCAGTGTATGTAGACATGTAATGTAGCAGTGTATGAAGACATGTAATGTAGCAGTGTCAGTGTATGTAGACATATAATGTAGCAGTGTATGTAGACATGTAATGTAGCAGTGTATGAAGACATGTAATGTAGCAGTGTATGTAGACATGTAATGTAGCAGTGTATGTAGACATGTAATGTAGTAGTGTATGTAGACATGTAATGTAGCAGTGTATGTAGACATGTAATGTAGCAGTGTATGTAGATATGTAATGTAGCAGTGTATGTAGACATGTAACGTAGCAGTGTATGTAGACATGTAATGTAGCAGTGTATGTAGACATGTAATGTAGCAGTGTATGTAGACATGTAACGTAGCAGTGTATGTAGACATGTAATGTAGCAGTGTATGAAGAGATGTAATGTAGCAGTGTATGTAGACATGTAATGTAGCAGTATATGAAGACATGTAATGTAGCAGTCTATATAGACATGTAATGTAGCAGTGTATGAAGACATGTAATGTAGCAGTGTATGTAGACATGTAATGTAGCAGTGTATGTAGACATGTAATGTAGCAGTGTATGTAGACATGTAATGTAGCAGTATATGAAGACATGTAATGTAGCAGTCTATATAGACATGTAATGTAGCAGTGTATGAAGACATGTAATGTAGCAGTGTATGTAGACATGTAACGTAGCAGTGTATGTAGACATGTAATGTAGCAGTGTATGTAGACATGTAATGTAGCAGTGTATGTAGACATGTAATGTAGCAGTATATGAAGACATGTAATGTAGCAGTCTATATAGACATGTAATGTAGCAGTATATGTAGCAGTGTATGTAGACATGTAATGTAGCAGTGTATGTAGACAAGTAATGTAGTAGTGTATGAAGACATGTAATGTAGCAGTGTATGAAGACATGTAATGTAGCAGTGTATGAAGACATGTAATGTAGCAGTCTATATAGACATGTAATGTAGCAGTGTATGAAGACATGTAATGTAGCAGTGTATGTAGAAATGTAATGTAGCAGTGTATGTAGACATGTAATGTAGCAGTGTATGAAGACATGTAATGTAGCAGTCTATATAGACATGTAATGTAGCAGTGTATGAAGACATGTAATGTAGCAGTGTATGTAGACATGTAATGTAGCAGTGTATGAAGACATGTAATGTAGCAGTGTATGTAGAAATGTAATGTAGCAGTGTATATAGACATGTAATGTAGCAGTGTCAGTGTATGTAGACATGTAATGTAGCAGTGTATGTAGACATGTAATGTAGCAGTGTATGTAGACATGTAATGTAGCAGTGTATGAAGACATGTAATGTAGCAGTGTATGAAGACATGTAATGTAGCAGTGTATGAAGACATGTAATGTAGCAGTGTATGTAGAAATGTAATGTAGCAGTGTATGTAGACATGTAATATAGCAGTGTATGAAGACATGTAATGTAGCAGTGTATGTAGACATGTAATGTAGCAGTGTATGTAGACATGTAATGTAGCAGTGTATGTAGACATGTAATGTAGCAGTATATGTAGACATGTAATGTAGCAGTGTATGAAGACATGTAATGTAGCAGTGTATGTAGACATGTAATGTAGCAGTGTATGTAGACATGTAATGTAGCAGTGTATATAGACATGTAATGTAGCTGTGTATGTAGACATGTAATGTAGCAGTGTATGTAGACATGTAATGTAGCAGTGTCAGTGTATGTAGACATGTAATGTAGCAGTGTATGTAGACATGTAATGTAGCAGTGTATGTAGATATGTAATGTAGCAGTGTATGTAGACATGTAATGTAGCAGTGTATGTAGACATGTAATGTAGCAGTGTATGTAGAAATGTAATGTAGCAGTGTATTTAGACATGTAATGTAGCAGTGTATGAAAACATGTAATGTAGCAGTGTCAGTGTATGTAGACATGTAATGTAGCAGTGTATGAAGATATGTAATGTAGCAGTGTATGTAGACATGTAATGTAGCAGTGTATGTAGAAATGTAATGTAGCAGTGTATGTAGACATGCAATGTAGCAGTGTATGAAGACATGTAATGTAGCAGTGTCAGTGTATATAGACATGTAATGTAGCAGTGTATGTAGACATGTAATGTAGCAGTGTATGTAGACATGTAATGTAGCAGTGTATGTAGACATGTAATGTAGCAGTGTATGTAGACATGTAATGTAGCAGTGTATATAGACATGTAACGTAGCAGTGTATATAGACATGTAATGTAGCAGTGTATGTAGACATGTAATGTAGCAGTGTATATAGACATGTAATGTAGCAGTGTATGTAGACATGTAATGTAGCAGTGTATGTAGACATGTAATGTAGCAGTGTATGTAGACATGTAATGTAGCAGTGTATGTAGACATGCAATGTAGCAGTGTATGTAGACATGTAATGTAGCAGTGTATGAAGATATGTAATGTAGCAGTGTATGTAGACATGTAATGTAGCAGTGTATGTAGACATGTAATGTAGCAGTGTATGTAGACATGTAATGTAGCAGTGTATGTAGACATGTAATGTAGCAGTGTATGTAGACATGTAATGTAGCAGTGTATGTAGACATGTAATGTAGCAGTGTATGTAGACATGTAATGTAGCAGTGTATGAAGACATGTAATGTAGCAGTGTATGTAGACATGTAATGTAGCAGTGTATGTAGACATGTAACGTAGCAGTGTATGTAGACATGTAATGTAGCAGTGTATGTAGACATGTAATGTAGCAGTGTATGTAGACATGTAATGTAGCAGTATATGAAGACATGTAATGTAGCAGTCTATATAGACATGTAATGTAGCAGTATATGTAGCAGTGTATGTAGACATGTAATGTAGCAGTGTATGTAGACAAGTAATGTAGTAGTGTATGAAGACATGTAATGTAGCAGTGTATGAAGACATGCAATGTAGCAGTGTATGTAGAAATGTAATGTAGCAGTGTATGTAGACATGTAATGTAGCAGTGTATGAAGATATGTAATGTAGCAGTGTATGTAGACATGTAATGTAGCAGTGTATGTAGACATGTAATGTAGCAGTGTATGTAGACATGTAATGTAGCAGTGTATGTAGACATGTAATGTAGCAGTGTATGTAGACATGTAATGTAGCAGTGTATGTAGACATGTAATGTAGCAGTGTATGTAGACATGTAATGTAGCAGTGTATGTAGACATGTAATGTAGCAGTGTATGTAGACATGTAATGTAGCAGTGTATGTAGACATGTAATGTAGCAGTGTATGTAGACATGTAATGTAGCAGTGTATGTAGACATGTAATGTAGCAGTGTATGTAGACATGTAATGTAGCAGTGTATGTAGACATGTAATGTAGCTGTGTATGTAGACATGTAATGTAGCAGTGTATGTAGACATGTAATGTAGCAGTGTCAGTGTATGTAGACATGTAATGTAGCAGTGTATGTAGACATGTAATGTAGCAGTGTATGTAGACATGTAATGTAGCAGTGTATGTAGACATGTAATGTAGCAGTGTATGTAGACATGTAATGTAGCAGTGTATGTAGACATGTACTGTAGCAGTGTATGTAGACATGTAATGTAGCAGTGTATGTAGACATGTAATGTAGCAGTGTATGTAGACATGTAATGTAGCAGTGTATGAAGACATGTAATGTAGCAGTGTATGTAGACATGTAATGTAGCAGTGTATGTAGACATGTAATGTAGCAGTATATGTAGACATGTAATGTAGCAGTGTATGTAGACATGTAATGTAGCAGTGTATGTAGACATGTAATGTAGCAGTGTATGTAGACATGTAATGTAGCAGTGTATGTAGACATGTAATGTAGCAGTGTATGTAGACATGTAATGTAGCAGTGTATATAGACATGTAATGTAGCTGTGTATGTAGACATGTAATGTAGCAGTGTATGTAGACATGTAATGTAGCAGTGTCAGTGTATGTAGACATGCAATGTAGCAGTGTATGTAGACATGTAATGTAGCAGTGTATGTAGACATGTAATGTAGCAGTGTATGTAGACATGTAATGTAGCAGTGTATGTAGACATGTAATGTAGCAGTGTATGTAGACATGTACTGTAGCAGTGTATGTAGACATGTAATGTAGCAGTGTATGTAGACATGTAATGTAGCAGTGTATGTAGACATGTAATGTAGCAGTGTATGTAGACATGTAATGTAGCAGTGTATGTAGACATGTAATGTAGCAGTGTATGTAGACATGTAATGTAGCAGTGTATGTAGACATGTAATGTAGCAGTGTATGTAGACATGTAATGTAGCAGTGTATGTAGATATGTAATGTAGCAGTGTATGTAGACATGTAATGTAGCAGTGTATGTAGACATGTAATGTAGCAGTGTATGTAGAAATGTAATGTAGCAGTGTATTTAGACATGTAATGTAGCAGTGTATGAAAACATGTAATGTAGCAGTGTCAGTGTATGTAGACATGTAATGTAGCAGTGTATGAAGATATGTAATGTAGCAGTGTATGTAGACATGTAATGTAGCAGTGTATGTAGAAATGTAATGTAGCAGTGTATGTAGACATGCAATGTAGCAGTGTATGAAGACATGTAATGTAGCAGTGTCAGTGTATATAGACATGTAATGTAGCAGTGTATGTAGACATGTAATGTAGCAGTGTATGTAGACATGTAATGTAGCAGTGTATGTAGACATGTAATGTAGCAGTGTATGTAGACATGTAATGTAGCAGTGTATATAGACATGTAACGTAGCAGTGTATATAGACATGTAATGTAGCAGTGTATGTAGACATGTAATGTAGCAGTGTATATAGACATGTAATGTAGCAGTGTATGTAGACATGTAATGTAGCAGTGTATGTAGACATGTAATGTAGCAGTGTATGTAGACATGTAATGTAGCAGTGTATGTAGACATGCAATGTAGCAGTGTATGTAGACATGTAATGTAGCAGTGTATGAAGATATGTAATGTAGCAGTGTATGTAGACATGTAATGTAGCAGTGTATGTAGACATGTAATGTAGCAGTGTATGTAGACATGTAATGTAGCAGTGTATGTAGACATGTAATGTAGCAGTGTATGTAGACATGTAATGTAGCAGTGTATGTAGACATGTAATGTAGCAGTGTATGTAGACATGTAATGTAGCAGTGTATGAAGACATGTAATGTAGCAGTGTATGTAGACATGTAATGTAGCAGTGTATGTAGACATGTAACGTAGCAGTGTATGTAGACATGTAATGTAGCAGTGTATGTAGACATGTAATGTAGCAGTGTATGTAGACATGTAATGTAGCAGTATATGAAGACATGTAATGTAGCAGTCTATATAGACATGTAATGTAGCAGTATATGTAGCAGTGTATGTAGACATGTAATGTAGCAGTGTATGTAGACAAGTAATGTAGTAGTGTATGAAGACATGTAATGTAGCAGTGTATGAAGACATGCAATGTAGCAGTGTATGTAGAAATGTAATGTAGCAGTGTATGTAGACATGTAATGTAGCAGTGTATGAAGATATGTAATGTAGCAGTGTATGTAGACATGTAATGTAGCAGTGTATGTAGACATGTAATGTAGCAGTGTATGTAGACATGTAATGTAGCAGTGTATGTAGACATGTAATGTAGCAGTGTATGTAGACATGTAATGTAGCAGTGTATGTAGACATGTAATGTAGCAGTGTATGTAGACATGTAATGTAGCAGTGTATGTAGACATGTAATGTAGCAGTGTATGTAGACATGTAATGTAGCAGTGTATGTAGACATGTAATGTAGCAGTGTATGTAGACATGTAATGTAGCAGTGTATGTAGACATGTAATGTAGCAGTGTATGTAGACATGTAATGTAGCAGTGTATGTAGACATGTAATGTAGCTGTGTATGTAGACATGTAATGTAGCAGTGTATGTAGACATGTAATGTAGCAGTGTCAGTGTATGTAGACATGTAATGTAGCAGTGTATGTAGACATGTAATGTAGCAGTGTATGTAGACATGTAATGTAGCAGTGTATGTAGACATGTAATGTAGCAGTGTATGTAGACATGTAATGTAGCAGTGTATGTAGACATGTACTGTAGCAGTGTATGTAGACATGTAATGTAGCAGTGTATGTAGACATGTAATGTAGCAGTGTATGTAGACATGTAATGTAGCAGTGTATGAAGACATGTAATGTAGCAGTGTATGTAGACATGTAATGTAGCAGTGTATGTAGACATGTAATGTAGCAGTATATGTAGACATGTAATGTAGCAGTGTATGTAGACATGTAATGTAGCAGTGTATGTAGACATGTAATGTAGCAGTGTATGTAGACATGTAATGTAGCAGTGTATGTAGACATGTAATGTAGCAGTGTATGTAGACATGTAATGTAGCAGTGTATATAGACATGTAATGTAGCTGTGTATGTAGACATGTAATGTAGCAGTGTATGTAGACATGTAATGTAGCAGTGTCAGTGTATGTAGACATGCAATGTAGCAGTGTATGTAGACATGTAATGTAGCAGTGTATGTAGACATGTAATGTAGCAGTGTATGTAGACATGTAATGTAGCAGTGTATGTAGACATGTAATGTAGCAGTGTATGTAGACATGTACTGTAGCAGTGTATGTAGACATGTAATGTAGCAGTGTATGTAGACATGTAATGTAGCAGTGTATGTAGACATGTAATGTAGCAGTGTATGTAGACATGTAATGTAGCAGTGTATGTAGACATGTAATGTAGCAGTGTATGTAGACATGTAATGTAGCAGTGTATGTAGACATGTAATGTAGCAGTGTATGTAGACATGTAATGTAGCAGTGTATGTAGACATGTAATGTAGCAGTGTATGTAGACATGTAATGTAGCAGTGTATGAAGGTTCAGCAAAAGGAGAACAATTGATAACGTTTGCCTCTAATCATTAAAGCCTAATATTGACAACTGTATGATCACTTATAATATGGTATTATATTCATGTACACCATGCCTAATTAAAACATAGAGCACTAGACCTATAATAGGAAACAAAACAAATGTTGCACAAAGACAAAGAAGAATCTGAACTGGGAAGCTGAAAGAAATATGCGAACATAGATACATGTATGCCTATCTGAGTCTTTAATATTGTATTATAAAGGCCCAGGTGGCTCAATGAGCTAGGTAGTTGTAGGGCCCGGGTGGCTCAATGAGTTAGGTAGTTGTAGGGCCCGGGTGGCTCAGTGAGTAGTTGAATTACCTAACAACTCATACATCACCAATACGACGTGGGTTCCCGCACGGCTTTATAAATTACAAAAAGGGTGCACTTGATTCACAGCCGCAAGTGATAAAGTTTACCAGTTGCTTGCCCATGGTCGGTGGTTCTCTCCGGGTACTCCGGCTTCTTACACAACAAAACACTGGTCGCCTTTACATAGCTGAAATATTACTGAAAGTGGCGTTAAACACCATAAATCAAATCAAACCAAATCAACCAATTGTATTATAAATTATGTTGTCATATCATAGGCATAATTAATCTCGGATAAATTCAGGGAAAACAGCATACGATAACAAATATTGAAATATGTATATTCAGCTCCCATCCCCGATGTAATCAGAAGTTCAGTAGAATGCCTTTGCATGATATTTAGATTTTTCGGATAATTCAGGTTATATTTAAAGCCAGTTGCCGAAATTTTTTTCTAAACAATTATTTACAAAAACAAGCTAGAAGTTGTAATCTTCTACCAAATACTGACCGCTTTAAGCAAGTTGAAGATTAATTTGGTCAGAACTGAAAAAGAACATTGAGATTTGAAGATTAATCTGGTCAGAATTGAAATAGAACATTGAGGGAAACACATTATTTAGTCATATACGTTATTATATTTTGCATATGCAGTGTATACAAAATGTAAAACATAATTCGTAGGTTAATTTACCTTCCTGTGCAACTTTTGAAATATGGACGTTGGCCTTTTCTGCCATATAGCCTAATATCATAAAGATGACAAACCCAGAGAAGAAACTCGTCAAGCAGTTAATTGCACTTGTGATCAAAGCATCTCTGAAAGAGAACGAACGACACATCAAGAAATAAATCAGCATCAAGTTATTTTAAAGGAAGAGAATAAAGCATAAAACTATATACAAGATAATACATACAAATGCAAAATTATTATATTCCATCAATAAACATTAAAACTATACAAAAAATGTATGTATATATAATGAAGAGTATTAGTACATGTACTATTATTATGATGTTCACGTCACTTCCTGTCATATCGTGTATACTCCGGTGAAAGAGTGGAATTGACTATTAGTGGCAAAAGATTTGGACACATTAAAATGATTCTGAGCCAACTAGTCCTTAATACTGCGTACTTAGCGGAGAAACAGCAAATACCAGTGTTATAGAATACATATAATCTGTCTTTGGTTGACCTGACCGGGGAATCTACCCACGATCGACCACACTCGAGGTGATCATGCTAACCATTTACAACTACGATGTGGTTCATTTTAGGGATAATGTCGTGTTTCTGATTAGCTATCCAGTTAATGAAGTTATCGTGATCACTCGTTTACAACACACATGCTTTGATTTTGAATCCATGTCGATTGAGTGGTAATTAATCGTACAAGGCAATTAAAGGAAACAAGTTAATAATAGAACGGGAAGGTTTTGTCTGTTGAAGTACTGACACATAGATTACCATGGTAGGTACAATGTATGAGTGTTGAAGTGCTGACACATAGACTACCATTGAAGGTACAATGTTTGAGTGTTGAAGTACTGACGCATAGACTACCATAGTAGTTACAATGTATGAGTGTTGAAGTACTGACACATAGACTACCTTGGTATTTACAATGTATGAGTGCTTAAGAACTGACACATAGACTACCATGGTAGTTACAATGTATGAGTGTTGAAGAACTGACACATAGACTACCATGGTATTTACAATGTATGAGTGTTGAAGTACTGAAACATAGACTACCATGGTAGGTAAAATTTATGAGTGTTGAAGTACTAACACATAGATTAACATGGTAGTTACAATGTATGAGTGTTGAAGTACTGACACATAGACTACCATAGCAGGTACAATGTATGAGTGTTGAAGTGCTGACACATAGACTACCATGGTAGGTAAAATTTATGAGTGTTGAAGTACTAACACATAGATTAACATGGTAGTTACAATGTATGAGTGTCGAAGTACTGACACATATAATACCATGGTAGGTACAATGTATGAGTGTTGAAGTACTGACACATAAACTATCAGGGTAGGTACAATATATGAGTGTTCAAGTGCTGACACATAGACTACCATGGTAGGTACAATGTAGGTGTGTTGAAGTACTGACACATAGACTACAATGGTAGGTACAATGTATGAGTGTTGAAGTGCTGACACATAGACTACCATAGTAGGTACAATGTATGAGTGTTGAAGTGCTGACACATAGATTACCATGGTAGGTACAATGTATGAGTGTTGAAGTACTAACACATGAACTACAACGGTAGGCACAAATGTATGAGTGTTGAAGTGCTGACACATATAATATCATAGTAGGTACAATGTAGGAGTGTTGAAGTGCTGACACATAGACTACCATGGTAGGTACAATATATGAGTGTTGAAGTACTAACACATGAGCTACAACAGTAGGCACAAATGTATGAGTGTTGAAGTGCTGACACATATAATACCATAGTAGGTACAATGTAGGAGTGTCGAAGTACTGACACATATAATACCATGGTAGGTACAATGTATGGGTATTGAAATGCTGACACATGGACTACCATAGTAGGTACAATGTATGAGTGTTGAAGTACTAACACATGAACTACAACGGTAGGCACAACGTATGAGCGTTGAAGTGCTGACACATATAATACCATAGTAGGTACAATATATGAGTGTTGAAGTGCTGACACATATAATACCATGGTAGGTACAATGTATGAGTATTGAAGTGCTAACACATGGACTACCATAGTAAGTACAATGTATGAGTGTTGAACTACTAACACATGAACTACAACGGTAGGCAAAATGTATGAGTGTTGAAGTGCTGACACATATAATACCATTGTAGTTACAATGTATGAGTGTTGAAATACTAACACATAAACTATCAGGGTAGGTACAAAGCATGAGCCTTGAAGTGCTGACACATAGACTACCATGGTAGGTACAATGTACGAGTGTTGAAGTACTGACACATAGACTACCATGGTAGATACAATGTATGAGTGTTGAAGTACTGACACATAGACTACCATGGTAGGTACAATGTATGAGTGTTGAAGTACTGACACATAGACTACCATGGTAGGTACAATGTATGAGTGTTGAAGTACTGACACATAGACTACCATGGTAGGTACAATGTATGAGTGTTGAAGTACTGACACATAGACTACCATGATAGGTACAATGTATGAGTGTTGAAGTACTGACACATAGACTACAATGGTAGATACAATGTATGAGTGTTGAAGTACTGACACATAGACTACCATGGTAGGTACAATGTATGAGTGTTGAAGTACTGACACATAGACTACCATGGTAGGTACAATGTATGAGTGTTGAAGTACTGACACATAGACTACCATGGTAGATACATTGTATGAGTATTGAAGTACTGACACATAGACTACCATGGTAGGTACAATGTATGAGTGTTGAAGTGCTGACACATAGACTACCATGGTAGGTACAATGTATGAGTGTTAAAGTACTGACACATAGACTACCATGGTAGATACATTGTATGATTGTTGAAGTACTGACACATAGACTACCATGGTAGGTACAATGTATGAGTGTTGAAGTACTAACACATGAACTACAACGGTAGGCACAATGTATGAGTGTTGAAGTGCTGACACATAGACTACCATGGTAGGTACAATGTATGAGTGTTGAAGTACTAACACATGAACTACAACGGTAGGCACAATGTATGAGTGTTGAAGTGCTGACACATAGACTACCATGGTAGATACAATGTATGAGTGTTGAAGTACTGACACATAGACTACAATGGTAGGTACAATGTATGAGTGTTGAAGTACTGACACATAGACTACCATGGTAGGTACAATGTATGAGTGCTGAAGTGCTGACACATAAACTACCAGGGTAGGTACAATGTATAAGTGTTGAAGTGCTGACACATAGACTACCATGGTAGATACAATGTATGAGTGTTGAAGTGCTGACACATAGACTGCCATGGTAGATACATTGTATGAGTGTTGAAGTGCTGACACATAGACTACCATGGTAGGTACAATGTATGAGTGTTGAAGTACTAACACATGAACTACAACGGTAGGCACAATGTATGAGTGTTGAAGTGCTGACACATAGACTACCATGGTAGATACAATGTATGAGTGTTGAAGTACTGACACATAGACTACAATGGTAGGTACAATGTATGAGTGTTGAAGTACTGACACATAGATTACCATGGTAGGTACAATGTATGAGTGCTGAAGTGCTGACACATAAACTACCACGGTAGGTACAATGTATGAGTGTTGAAGTATTGACACATAGACTACCATGGTAGGAACAATGTACGAGTGTTGAAGTACTGACACATAGACTACCATGGTAGATACAATGTATGAGTGTTGAAGTACTAACACATAGACTACAACGGTAGGCACAATGTATGAGTGTTGAAGTGCTGACACATAGACTACCATGATAGGTACAATGTATGAGTGTTGAAGTACTAACACATAGACTACAACGGTAGGCACAATGTATGAGTGTTTAAGTACTGACACATAGACTACCATGGTAGGTACAATGTATGAGTGTTGAAGTACTGACACATAGACTACAATGGTAGATACAATGTATGAGTGTTGAAATGCTGACACATAGACTACCATGATAGGTACAATGTATGAGTGTTGAAGTACTGACACATAGACTACCATGGTAGGTACAATGTATGAGTGTTGAAGTACTGACACATAGACTACAATGGTAGATACAATGTATGAGTGTTGAAGTACTGACACATAGATTACAATGGTAGGTACAATGTATGAGTGTTGAAGTGCTGACACATAGACTACCATGATAGGTACAATGTATGAGTGTTGAAGTACTGATACATAGACTACCATGATAGATACAATGTATGAGTGTTGAAGTACTGACACATAGACTACAATGGTAGATACAATGTATGAGTGTTGAAGTACTGACACATAGACTACCATGGTAGATACAATGTATGAGTGTTGAAGTACTGACACATAGACTACCATGGTAGATACAATGTATGAGTGTTGAAGTATTGACACATAGACTACCATGGTAGGTACAATGTATGAGTGTTGAAGTACTGACACATAGATTACCATGGTAGGTACAATGTATGAGTGTTGAAGTACTGACACATAGACTACCATGGTAGGTACAATGTATGAGCGTTGAAGTACTGACACATAGACTACCATGGTAGGTACAATGTATGAGTGTGGAAGTACTGACACATAGACTACAATGGTAGGTACAATGTATGAGTGTTGAAGTACTGACACATAGACTACAATGGTAGGTATAATGTATGAGTGTTGAAGTACTGACACATAGACTACAATGGTAGATACAATGTATGAGTGTTGAAGTACTAACACATAGACTACCATGGTAGGTACAATGTATGAGTGTTGAAGTACTAACACATAGACTACAATGGTAGATACAATGTATGAGTGTTGAAGTACTGACACATAGACTACCATGGTAGGTACAATGTATGAGTGTTGAAGTACTGACACATAGACTAAAATGGTAGATACAATGTATGAGTGTTGAAGTACTGACACATAGACTACCATGGTAGGTACAATGTATGAGTGTTGAAGTACTGACACATAGACTACAATGGTAGATACAATGTATGAGTGTTGAAGTACTGACACATAGACTACCATGGTAGGTACAATGTATGAGCGTTGAAGTGCTGACACATAGACTACCATGGTAGATACATTGCATGAGTGTTGAAGTACTGACACATAGACTACCATGGTAGGTACAATGTATGAGTGTTGAAGTACTGACACATAGACTACAATGGTAGATACAATGTATGAGTGTTGAAGTACTGACACATAGACTACCATGGTAGATACAATGTATGAGTGTTGAAGTACTGACACATAGACTACCATGATAGGTACAATGTATGAGTGTTGAAGTACTGACACATAAACTACAATGGTAGATACAATGTATGAGTGTTGAAGTACTGACACATAGACTACAATGGTAGGTACAATGTATGAGTGTTGAAGTTCTGACACATAGACTACAATGGTAGATACAATGTATGAGTGTTGAAGTACTGACACATAGACTACCGTTGTAGGTACAATGTATGAGTGTTGAAGTACTGACACATAGACTGCCATGGTAGGTACAATGTATGAGTGTTGAAGTGCTGACACATAGATTACCATGGTAGATACAATGTATGAGTGTTGAAGTACTGACACATAGACTACCATGATAGGTACAATGTATGAGTGTTGAAGTACTGACACATAGACTACAATGGTAGATACAATGTATGAGTGTTGAAGTACTGACACATAGACTACAATGGTAGGTACAATGTATGAGTGTTGAAGTGCTGACACATAGACTACCATGATCGGTACAATGTATGAGTGTTGAAGTACTGACACATAGACTACCATGGTAGGTACAATGTATGAGTGTTGAAGTACTGACACATAGACTACAATGGTAGGTACAATGTATGAGTGTTGAAGTACTGACACATAGACTACAATGGTAGATACAATGTATGAGTGTTGAAGTACTGACACATAGACTACAATGGTAGGTACAATGTATGAGTGTTGAAGTGCTGACACATAGACTACCATGATAGGTACAATGTATGAGTGTTGAAGTACTGACACATAGACTACCATGGTAGATACATTGTATGAGTGTTGAAGTACTGACACATAGACTACCATGGTAGGTACAATGTATGAGTGTTGAAGTACTGACACATAGACTACCATGGTAGGTACAATGTATGAGTGTTGAAGTACTGACACATAGACTACAATGGTAGATACAATGTATGAGTGTTGAAGTGCTGACACATAGACTACCATGATAGGTACAATGTATGAGTGTTGAAGTACTGACACATAGACTACCATGGTAGATACATTGTATGAGTGTTGAAGTACTGACACATAGACTACCAGGGTAGGTACAATGTATGAGTGTTGAAGTACTGACACATAGACTACCATGGTAGGTACAATGTATGAGTGTTGAAGTACTGACACATAGACTACCATGATAGATACAATGTATGAGTGTTGAAGAACTGACACATAGACTACAATGGTAGATACATTGTATGAGTGTTGAAGTACTGACACATAGACTACCATGGTAGGAACAATGTATGAGTGTTGAAGTACTGACACATAGACTACAATGGTAGATACAATGTATGAGTGTTGAAGTACTGACACATAAACTACCAGGGTAGATACAATGTATGAGTGTTGAAGTACTGACACATAGACTACCATGATAGGTACAATGTATGAGTGTTGAAGTACTAACACATAGACTACAATGGTAGCTACATTGCATGAGTGTTGAAGTACTGACACATAGACTACCATGGTAGATACAATGTATGAGTGTTGAAATGCTGACATCAAGACTACCATGGCAGCTACAATGTATGAGTGTTTAAGTGCTGACACATAGATGACCATGGTATGTACAATGTATGAGTGTTGACATACTGACACATAGACTACAATGGTAGGTACAATATATGAGTGTTGACGTACTGACACATAGAATACCATGATAGGTACAATGTATGATTGCTGAAGTACTAACCGATAGACTACCGTGGTAGGTATAATGTATGAGTGTCGAAGTACTGACACATATAATACCATGGTAGGTACAATGTATGAGTGTTGAAGTGCTGACACATGGACTACCATAGTAGGTACAATGTATGAGTGTTGAAGTACTAACACATGAACTACAACGGTAGGCACAATGTATGAGTGTTGAAGTGCTGACACATATAATACCATGGTAGGTACAATGTATGAGTGTTGAAGTACTAACACATGAACTACAACGGGAGGCACAATGTATGAGTGTTGAAGTGCTGCCACATATAATACCATGGTAGGTACAATGTATGAGTGTTGAAATACTAACACATAATCTACCAGGGTAGGTACAATGCATGAGTGTTGAAGTGCTGACATATAGATTACCATGGTAGGTACAATGTACGAGTGTTGAAGTACTGACACATAGACTACCATGATAGGCACAATGTATGAGTGCTGAAGTGCTGACACATAGACTACCATGGTAGGTACAATGTATGAGTGTTAAAATGCTGACACATATATTACCATGGTAGGTACAATGTATGTGTGTTGAAGTGTTGACACATAAACTACCATTGTAGGTACAATGTATGAGTGTTAAAGTGCTGACACATATTATACTATGGTATGTACAATGTATGAGTGTTAAAGAGCTGACACATAAACTACCATGGTAGGTACAATGTATGAGTGTTGAATTGCTGACACATATAATACCATGGTAGGTACAATGTATGAGTATTGAAGTGCTAACACATGGACTACCATAGTAGGTACAATGTATGAGTGTTGAACTACTAACACATGAACTACAACGGTAGGCAAAATGTATGAGTGTTGAAGTGCTGACACATATAATACCATTGTAGTTACAATGTATGAGTGTTGAAATACTAACACATAAACTATCAGGGTAGGTACAAAGCATGAGCGTTAAAGTGCTGACATATAGACTACCATGGTAGGTACAATGTACGAGTGTTGAAGTACTGACACATAGACTACCATGGTAGATACAATGTATGAGTGTTGAAGTACTGACACATAGACTACCATGGTAGGTACAATGTATGAGTGTTGAAGTGCTGACACATAGACTACCATGGTAGGCACAATGTATGAGTGTTGAAGTGCTGACACATAGACTACCATGGTAGGTACAATGTATGAGTGTTGAAGTACTGACACATAGACTACCATGATAGATACAATGTATGAGTGTTGAAGTACTGACACATAGACTACCATGGTAGGTACAATGTATGAGTGTTGAAGTACTGACACATAGACTACCATGGTAGATACAATGTATGAGTGTTGAAGTACTGACACATAGACTACCATGGTAGATACATTGTATGAGTGTTGAAGTACTGACACATAGACTACCATGGTAGGTACAATGTATGAGTGTTGAAGTACTGACACATAGACTACCATGGTAGGTACAATGTATGAGTGTTGAAGTACTGACACATAGACTACAATGGTAGATACAATGTATGAGTGTTGAAGTGCTGACACATAGACTACCATGATAGGTACAATGTATGAGTGTTGAAGTACTGACACATAGACTACCATGGTAGATACATTGTATGAGTGTTGAAGTACTGACACATAGACTACCAGGGTAGGTACAATGTAGGAGTGTTGAAGTACTGACACATAGACTACCATGGTAGGTACAATGTATGAGTGTTGAAGTACTGACACATAGACTACAATGGTAGATACATTGTATGAGTGTTGAAGTACTGACACATAGACTACCATGGTAGATACAATGTATGAGTGTTGAAATGCTGACATCAAGACTACCATGGCAGCTACAATGTATGAGTGTTTAAGTGCTGACACATAGATGACCATGGTATGTACAATGTATGAGTGTTGACATACTGACACATAGACTACAATGGTAGGTACAATATATGAGTGTTGACGTACTGACACATAGAATACCATAATAGGTACAATGTATGATTGCTGAAGTACTAACCGATAGACTACCGTGGTAGGTATAATGTATGAGTGTCGAAGTACTGACACATATAATACCATGGTAGGTACAATGTATGAGTGTTGAAGTGCTGACACATGGACTACCATAGTAGGTACAATGTATGAGTGTTGAAGTACTAACACATGAACTACAACGGTAGGCACAATGTATGAGTGTTGAAGTGCTGACACATATAATACCATGGTAGGTACAATGTATGAGTGTTGAAGTACTAACACATGAACTACAACGGGAGGCACAATGTATGAGTGTTGAAGTGCTGCCACATATAATACCATGGTAGGTACAATGTATGAGTGTTGAAATACTAACACATAATCTACCAGGGTAGGTACAATGCATGAGTGTTGAAGTGCTGACATATAGATTACCATGGTAGGTACAATGTACGAGTGTTGAAGTACTGACACATAGACTACCATGATAGGCACAATGTATGAGTGCTGAAGTGCTGACACATAGACTACCATGGTAGGTACAATGTATGAGTGTTAAAATGCTGACACATATATTACCATGGTAGGTACAATGTATGTGTGTTGAAGTGTTGACACATAAAATACCATGGTAGGTACAATGTATGAGTGTTAAAGTGCTGACACATATTATACTATGGTATGTACAATGTATGAGTGTTAAAGAGCTGACACATAAACTACCATGGTAGGTACAATGTATGAGTGTTGAATTGCTGACACATATAATACCATGGTAGGTACAATGTATGAGTATTGAAGTGCTAACACATGGACTACCATAGTAGGTACAATGTATGAGTGTTGAACTACTAACACATGAACTACAACGGTAGGCAAAATGTATGAGTGTTGAAGTGCTGACACATATAATACCATTGTAGTTACAATGTATGAGTGTTGAAATACTAACACATAAACTATCAGGGTAGGTACAAAGCATGAGCGTTGAAGTGCTGACATATAGACTACCATGGTAGGTACAATGTACGAGTGTTGAAGTACTGACACATAGACTACCATGGTAGATACAATGTATGAGTGTTGAAGTACTGACACATAGACTACCATGGTAGGTACAATGTATGAGTGTTGAAGTACTAACACATGAACTACAACGGTAGGCACAATGTATGAGTGTTGAAGTGCTGACACATATAATACCATGGTAGGTACAATGTATGAGTGTTGAAGTGCTGACAAATAGACTACCATGGTAGGCACAATGTATGAGTGTTGAAGTGCTGACACATAGACTACCATGGTAGGTACAATGTATGAGTGTTGAAGTACTGACACATAGACTAACATGATAGATACAATGTATGAGTGTTGAAGTACTGACACATAGACTACCATGGTAGGTACAATGTATGAGTGTTGAAGTACTGACACATAGACTACCATGGTAGATACAATGTATGAGTGTTGAAGTGCTGACACATAGACTACCATGATAGGTACAATGTATGAGTGTTGAAGTACTGACACATAGACTACAATGGTAGGTACAATGTATGAGTGTTGAAGTACTGACACATAGACTACCATGGTAGATACATTGTATGAGTGTTGAAGTACTAACACATAGACTACAATGGTAGGTACAATGTATGAGTGTTGAAGTACTGACAAATAGACTACCATGATAGGCACAATGTATGAGTGTTGAAGTACTGACACATAGACTACCATGGTAGATACATTGTATGAGTGTTGAAGTACTAACACATAGACTAACATGGTAGGTACAATGTATGAGTGTTGAAGTACTGACATATAGACTACCATGGTAGGTACAATGTATGAGTGTTGAAGTACTGACACATATACTGCCATGGTAGGTACAATGTATGAGTGTTGAAGTACTAACACATAGACTACCATGGTAGGTACAATGTATGAGTGTTGAAGTACTGACACATAGACTACCATGGTAGGTACAATGTATGAGTGTTGAAATGCTGACATCAAGACTACCATGGCAGCTACAATGTATAAGTGTTTAATTGCTGACACATAGATGACCATGGTATGTACAATGTATGAGTGGTGACGTACTGACACATAGACTACAATGGTAGGTACAATATATGAGTGTTGACGTACTGACATATAGAATACCATGATAGGTACAATGTATGATTGCTGAAGTACTAACCGATAGACTACCGTGGTAGGTATAATGTATGAGTGTCGAAGTACTGACACATATAATACCATGGTAGGTACAATGTATGAGTGTTGAAGTGCTGACACATGGACTACCATAGTAGGTACAATGTATGAGTGTTGAAGTACTAACACATGAACTACAACGGTAGGCACAATGTATGAGTGTTGAAGTGCTGACACATATAATACCATGGTAGGTACAATGTATGAGTGTTGAAGTACTAACACATGAACTACAACGGTAGGCACAATGTATGAGTGTTGAAGTGCTGCCACATATAATACCATGGTAGGTACAATATATGAGTGTTGAAATACTAACACATAATCTACCAGGGTAGGTACAATGCATGAGTGTTGAAGTGCTGACATATAGATTACCATGGTAGGTACAATGTACGAGTGTTGAAGTACCGACACATAGACTACCATGATAGGTACAATGTATCAGTGTTAAAGTGCTGACACATATATTACCATGGTAGGTACAATGTATGTGTGTTGAAGTGTTGACACATAAACTACCATGGTAGGTACAATGTATGAGTGTTGCAATACTGACACATAGACTACCATGGTAGGTACAATGTATGAGTGTTGCAATACTGACACATAGACTACCATGGTAGGTATAATGTATGAGTGTTGAAGTACTGACACATATAATACCATGGCAGGTACAATGTATTATTGTTGAAGTGCTGACACATAGACTACCATAGCAGGTACAATATATGAGTGTTGAAGTATTAACACATGAACTACAACGGTAGTCACAATGTATGAGTGTTGAAGTACTGACACATAGACTACCATGGTAGGTACAATGTATGAGTGTTGAAGTACTGACACATAGAATACCATGGTAGGTACAATGTATGAGTGTTGAGGTACTAACACATAGACTACCATGGTAGGTACAATGTATGAGTGTTGACATACTAACACATAAACTACCAGGGTAGGTACAATGCATGAGTGTTGAAGTGCTGACACATAGACTACCATGGTAGGTTAATTACTGTCACATAGATTACTATGGTATGTACAATGTATGAGTGTTGAAGTGCTGACATATAGATTAACATGGTAGGTACAATGTATGAGTGTTGATGTGCTGACACATAGACTACCATGATAGGTAAAATCTATGAGTGTTGAAGTGCTGACACAGAGACTACCATGGTAGGTACAATGTATGAGTGTTAAAGTGCTGACACATAGACTACCATGGTAGGTACAATATATGAGTGTTTAAGTACTAACACATAGACTACCATGATAGGTACAATGTATGAGTGTTGAAGTGCTGACACATAGACTACCATGGTAGGTACAATGTATGAGTGTTGAAATACTGACACATAGTATACCATGATAGGTACAATACGTGAGTGTTGAAGTGCTGACGCATAGACTACCATGGTAGTTACAATGCATGAGTGTTGAAGTGCCGACACATAAACTACCATGGTAGGTACAATGTATGAGCGTTGAAGTGGTGACACATAGAATACCATGGTAGGTACAATGTATGAGTGTTGAAGTGGTGACACATAGACTACCATTGAAGGTACAATGTATGGGTGTTGAAGTACTGACACATAGACTATCATGGTAGGTACAAGGTATGAGTGTTGAAGTACTAACACATAGACTACCATGGTAGGTACAATGTATGAGCGTTGAAGTACTGACACATGGACGACCATGGTAGGTACAATGTATGAGTGTTGAAGTACTGACACATGGACGACCATGGTAGGTACAATGTATGAGCGTTGAAGTACTAACACATAGACTACCATGGTAGGTACAATGTATGAGCGTTGAAGTACTGACACACAGACTACCATGGTAGGTACAATGTATGAGTGTTGAAGTACTAACACATAGACTACCATGGTAGGTACAATATATGAGTGTTGAAGTACTGACACATATACTACCATGGTAGGTACAATGTATGAGTGTTGAAGCACTAACACATAGACTACCATGGTAGGTACAATGTATGAGTGTTGAAGTACTAACACATAGACTACCATGGTAGGTACAATGTATGAGTGTTGAAGTACTGACACATAGACTACCATGGTAGGTACAATGTATGAGTGTTGAAGTACTGACACATAGACTACCATGATAGGTACAATGTATGAGTGTTGAAGTACTGCCACATATACTGCCATGGTAGGTACAATGTATGAGTGTTGAAGTACTGACACATAGACTACCATGGTAGGTACAATGTATGAGTGTTGAAGTACTAACACATAGACTACCATGGTAGGTACAATGTATGAGTGTTGAAGTACTAACACATAGACTACCATGGTAGGTACAATGTATGAGTGTTGAAGTACTGACACAGACTACCATGGCAGGTACAATGTATGAGTGTTGAAGTACTGACACATAGACTACCATGATAGGTACAATGTATGAGTGTTGAAGTACTGCCACATATACTGCCATGGTAGGTACAATGTATGAGTGTTGAAGTACTAACACATAGACTACCATGGTAGATACAATGTATGAGTGTTGAAGCACTAACACATAGACTACCATGGTAGGTACAATGTATGAGTGTTGAAGTACTGACACATAGACTACCATGGTAGGTACAATGTATGAGTGTTGAAGTACAAACACATAAACTACCATGGTAGGTACAATGTATGAGTGTTGAAGTGCTGACACATAGACTACCATGATAGGTACAATGTATGAGTGTTGAAGTACTGCCACATATACTGCCATGGTAGGTACAATGTATGTGTGTTGAAGTGTTGACACATAGACTACCATGGTAGGTACAATGTATGAGCGTTGAAGTACTGACACATGGACGACCATGGTAGGTACAATGTATGAGTGTTGAAGTACTGACACATGGACGACCATGGTAGGTACAATGTATGAGCGTTGAAGTACTAACACATAGACTACCATGGTAGGTACAATGTATGAGCGCTGAAGTACTGACACACAGACTATCATGGTAGGTACAATGTATGAGTGTTGAAGCACTAACACATAGACTACCATGGTAGGTACAATGTATGAGTGTTGAAGTACTGACACATAGACTACCATGGTAGGTACAATGTATGAGTGTTGAAGCACTAACACATAGACTACCATGGTAGGTACAATGTATGAGTGTTGAAGCACTAACACATAGACTACCATGGTAGGTACAATGTATGAGTGTTGAAGCACTAACACATAGACTACCATGGTAGGTACAATGTATGAGTGTTGAAGTACTGACACATATACTGCCATGGTAGATACAATGTATGAGTGTTGAAGTACTGACACATAGACTACAATGGTAGGTACAATGTATGAGTGTTGAAGTACTGACACATAGACTACCATGGTAGGTACAATGTATGAGTGTTGAAGCACTAACACATAGACTACCATGGTAGGTACAATGTATGAGTGTTGAAGCACTAACACATAGACTACCATGGTAGGTACAATGTATGAGTGTTGAAGTACTGACACATATACTACCATGGTAGGTACAATGTATGAGTGTTGAAGCACTAACACATATACTACCATGGTAGGTACAATGTATGAGTGTTGAAGCACTGACACATAGACTACCATGGTAGATACAATGTATGAGTGTTGAAGTACTGACACATAGACTACCATGGTAGGTACAATGTATGAGTGTTGAAGTACTAACACATAGACTACCATGGTAGGTACAATGTATGAGTGTTGAAGCACTAACACATAGACTACCATGGTAGGTACAATGTATGAGCGTTGAAGCACTGACACATAGACTACCATGGTAGGTACAATGTATGAGTGTTGAAGTACTAACACATGAACTACAACGGTAGGCACAATGTATGAGTGTTGAAGTGCTGACACATATAATACCATGGTAGGTACAATGTATGAGTGTTGAAGTGCTGACAAATAGACTACCATGGTAGGCACAATGTATGAGTGTTGAAGTGCTGACACATAGACTACCATGGTAGGTACAATGTATGAGTGTTGAAGTACTGACACATAGACTAACATGATAGATACAATGTATGAGTGTTGAAGTACTGACACATAGACTACCATGGTAGGTACAATGTATGAGTGTTGAAGTACTGACACATAGACTACCATGGTAGATACAATGTATGAGTGTTGAAGTGCTGACACATAGACTACCATGATAGGTACAATGTATGAGTGTTGAAGTACTGACACATAGACTACAATGGTAGGTACAATGTATGAGTGTTGAAGTACTGACACATAGACTACCATGGTAGATACATTGTATGAGTGTTGAAGTACTAACACATAGACTACAATGGTAGGTACAATGTATGAGTGTTGAAGTACTGACAAATAGACTACCATGATAGGCACAATGTATGAGTGTTGAAGTACTGACACATAGACTACCATGGTAGATACATTGTATGAGTGTTGAAGTACTAACACATAGACTAACATGGTAGGTACAATGTATGAGTGTTGAAGTACTGACACATAGACTACCATGGTAGGTACAATGTATGAGTGTTGAAGTACTGACACATAGACTACCATGGTAGGTACAATGTATGAGTGTTGAAGTACTGACACATATACTGCCATGGTAGGTACAATGTATGAGTGTTGAAGTACTAACACATAGACTACCATGGTAGGTACAATGTATGAGTGTTGAAGTACTGACACATAGACTACCATGGTAGGTACAATGTATGAGTGTTGAAATGCTGACATCAAGACTACCATGGCAGCTACAATGTATAAGTGTTTAATTGCTGACACATAGATGACCATGGTATGTACAATGTATGAGTGGTGAAGTGCTGACACATAGACTACCATGATAGGTAAAATGTATGAGTGTTGAAGTGCTGACACAGAGACTACCATGGTAGGTACAATGTATGAGTGTTAAAGTGCTGACACATAGACTACCATGGTAGGTACAATATATGAGTGTTTAAGTACTAACACATAGACTACCATGATAGGTACAATGTATGAGTGTTGAAGTGCTGACACATAGACTACCATGGTAGGTACAATGTATGAGTGTTGAAATACTGACACATAGTATACCATGATAGGTACAATACGTGAGTGTTGAAGTGCTGACGCATAGACTACCATGGTAGTTACAATGCATGAGTGTTGAAGTGCCGACACATAAACTACCATGGTAGGTACAATGTATGAGCGTTGAAGTGGTGACACATAGAATACCATGGTAGGTACAATGTATGAGTGTTGAAGTGGTGACACATAGACTACCATTGAAGGTACAATGTATGGGTGTTGAAGTACTGACACATAGACTATCATGGTAGGTACAAGGTATGAGTGTTGAAGTACTAACACATAGACTACCATGGTAGGTACAATGTATGAGCGTTGAAGTACTGACACATGGACGACCATGGTAGGTACAATGTATGAGTGTTGAAGTACTGACACATGGACGACCATGGTAGGTACAATGTATGAGCGTTGAAGTACTAACACATAGACTACCATGGTAGGTACAATGTATGAGCGTTGAAGTACTGACACACAGACTACCATGGTAGGTACAATGTATGAGTGTTGAAGTACTAACACATAGACTACCATGGTAGGTACAATATATGAGTGTTGAAGTACTGACACATATACTACCATGGTAGGTACAATGTATGAGTGTTGAAGCACTAACACATAGACTACCATGGTAGGTACAATGTATGAGTGTTGAAGTACTAACACATAGACTACCATGGTAGGTACAATGTATGAGTGTTGAAGTACTGACACATAGACTACCATGGTAGGTACAATGTATGAGTGTTGAAGTACTGACACATAGACTACCATGATAGGTACAATGTATGAGTGTTGAAGTACTGCCACATATACTGCCATGGTAGGTACAATGTATGAGTGTTGAAGTACTGACACATAGACTACCATGGTAGGTACAATGTATGAGTGTTGAAGTAGTAACACATAGACTACCATGGTAGGTACAATGTATGAGTGTTGAAGTACTAACACATAGACTACCATGGTAGGTACAATGTATGAGTGTTGAAGTACTGACACAGACTACCATGGTAGGTACAATGTATGAGTGTTGAAGTACTGACACATAGACTACCATGATAGGTACAATGTATGAGTGTTGAAGTACTGCCACATATACTGCCATGGTAGGTACAATGTATGAGTGTTGAAGTACTAACACATAGACTACCATGGTAGATACAATGTATGAGTGTTGAAGCACTAACACATAGACTACCATGGTAGGTACAATGTATGAGTGTTGAAGTACTGACACATAGACTACCATGGTAGGTACAATGTATGAGTGTTGAAGTACAAACACATAAACTACCATGGTAGGTACAATGTATGAGTGTTGAAGTGCTGACACATAGACTACCATGATAGGTACAATGTATGAGTGTTGAAGTACTGCCACATATACTGCCATGGTAGGTACAATGTATGTGTGTTGAAGTGTTGACACATAGACTACCATGGTAGGTACAATGTATGAGCGTTGAAGTACTGACACATGGACGACCATGGTAGGTACAATGTATGAGTGTTGAAGTACTGACACATGGACGACCATGGTAGGTACAATGTATGAGCGTTGAAGTACTAACACATAGACTACCATGGTAGGTACAATGTATGAGCGCTGAAGTACTGACACACAGACTATCATGGTAGGTACAATGTATGAGTGTTGAAGCACTAACACATAGACTACCATGGTAGGTACAATGTATGAGTGTTGAAGTACTGACACATAGACTACCATGGTAGGTACAATGTATGAGTGTTGAAGCACTAACACATAGACTACCATGGTAGGTACAATGTATGAGTGTTGAAGCACTAACACATAGACTACCATGGTAGGTACAATGTATGAGTGTTGAAGCACTAACACATAGACTACCATGGTAGGTACAATGTATGAGTGTTGAAGTACTGACACATATACTGCCATGGTAGATACAATGTATGAGTGTTGAAGTACTGACACATAGACTACAATGGTAGGTACAATGTATGAGTGTTGAAGTACTGACACATAGACTACCATGGTAGGTACAATGTATGAGTGTTGAAGCACTAACACATAGACTACCATGGTAGGTACAATGTATGAGTGTTGAAGCACTAACACATAGACTACCATGGTAGGTACAATGTATGAGTGTTGAAGTACTGACACATATACTACCATGGTAGGTACAATGTATGAGTGTTGAAGCACTAACACATATACTACCATGGTAGGTACAATGTATGAGTGTTGAAGCACTGACACATAGACTACCATGGTAGATACAATGTATGAGTGTTGAAGTACTGACACATAGACTACCATGGTAGGTACAATGTATGAGTGTTGAAGTACTAACACATAGACTACCATGGTAGGTACAATGTATGAGTGTTGAAGCACTAACACATAGACTACCATGGTAGGTACAATGTATGAGCGTTGAAGCACTGACACATAGACTACCATGGTAGGTACAATGTATGAGTGTTGAAGTACTAACACATGAACTACAACGGTAGGCACAATGTATGAGTGTTGAAGTGCTGACACATATAATACCATGGTAGGTACAATGTATGAGTGTTGAAGTGCTGACAAATAGACTACCATGGTAGGCACAATGTATGAGTGTTGAAGTGCTGACACATAGACTACCATGGTAGGTACAATGTATGAGTGTTGAAGTACTGACACATAGACTAACATGATAGATACAATGTATGAGTGTTGAAGTACTGACACATAGACTACCATGGTAGGTACAATGTATGAGTGTTGAAGTACTGACACATAGACTACCATGGTAGATACAATGTATGAGTGTTGAAGTGCTGACACATAGACTACCATGATAGGTACAATGTATGAGTGTTGAAGTACTGACACATAGACTACAATGGTAGGTACAATGTATGAGTGTTGAAGTACTGACACATAGACTACCATGGTAGATACATTGTATGAGTGTTGAAGTACTAACACATAGACTACAATGGTAGGTACAATGTATGAGTGTTGAAGTACTGACAAATAGACTACCATGATAGGCACAATGTATGAGTGTTGAAGTACTGACACATAGACTACCATGGTAGATACATTGTATGAGTGTTGAAGTACTAACACATAGACTAACATGGTAGGTACAATGTATGAGTGTTGAAGTACTGACACATAGACTACCATGGTAGGTACAATGTATGAGTGTTGAAGTACTGACACATAGACTACCATGGTAGGTACAATGTATGAGTGTTGAAGTACTGACACATATACTGCCATGGTAGGTACAATGTATGAGTGTTGAAGCACTAACACATAGACTACCATGGTAGGTACAATGTATGAGTGTTGAAGTACTGACACATAGACTACCATGGTAGGTACAATGTATGAGTGTTGAAATGCTGACATCAAGACTACCATGGCAGCTACAATGTATAAGTGTTTAATTGCTGACACATAGATGACCATGGTATGTACAATGTATGAGTGGTGACGTACTGACACATAGACTACAATGGTAGGTACAATATATGAGTGTTGACGTACTGACACATAGAATACCATGATAGGTACAATGTATGATTGCTGAAGTACTAACCGATAGACTACCGTGGTAGGTATAATGTATGAGTGTCGAAGTACTGACACATATAATACCATGGTAGGTACAATGTATGAGTGTTGAAGTGCTGACACATGGACTACCATAGTAGGTACAATGTATGAGTGTTGAAGTACTAACACATGAACTACAACGGTAGGCACAATGTATGAGTGTTGAAGTGCTGACACATATAATACCATGGTAGGTACAATGTATGAGTGTTGAAGTACTAACACATGAACTACAACGGTAGGCACAATGTATGAGTGTTGAAGTGCTGCCACATATAATACCATGGTAGGTACAATATATGAGTGTTGAAATACTAACACATAATCTACCAGGGTAGGTACAATGCATGAGTGTTGAAGTGCTGACATATAGATTACCATGGTAGGTACAATGTACGAGTGTTGAAGTACCAACACATAGACTACCATGATAGGTACAATGTATCAGTGTTAAAGTGCTGACACATATATTACCATGGTAGGTACAATGTATGTGTGTTGAAGTGTTGACACATAAACTACCATGGTAGGTACAATGTATGAGTGTTGCAATACTGACACATAGACTACCATGGTAGGTACAATGTATGAGTGTTGCAATACTGACACATAGACTACCATGGTAGGTATAATGTATGAGTGTTGAAGTACTGACACATATAATACCATGGCAGGTACAATGTATTATTGTTGAAGTGCTGACACATAGACTACCATAGCAGGTACAATATATGAGTGTTGAAGTATTAACACATGAATTACAACGGTAGTCACAATGTATGAGTGTTGAAGTACTGACACATAGACTACCATGGTAGGTACAATGTATGAGTGTTGAAGTACTGACACATAGAATACCATGGTAGGTACAATGTATGAGTGTTGAGGTACTAACACATAGACTACCATGGTAGGTACAATGTATGAGTGTTGACATACTAACACATAAACTACCAGGGTAGGTACAATGCATGAGTGTTGAAGTGCTGACACATAGACTACCATGGTAGGTTAATTACTGTCACATAGATTACTATGGTATGTACAATGTATGAGTGTTGAAGTGCTGACATATAGATTAACATGGTAGGTACAATGTATGAGTGTTGATGTGCTGACACATAGACTACCATGATAGGTAAAATGTATGAGTGTTGAAGTGCTGACACAGAGACTACCATGGTAGGTACAATGTATGAGTGTTAAAGTGCTGACACATAGACTACCATGGTAGGTACAATATATGAGTGTTTAAGTACTAACACATAGACTACCATGATAGGTACAATGTATGAGTGTTGAAGTGCTGACACATAGACTACCATGGTAGGTACAATGTATGAGTGTTGAAATACTGACACATAGTATACCATGATAGGTACAATACGTGAGTGTTGAAGTGCTGACGCATAGACTACCATGGTAGTTACAATGCATGAGTGTTGAAGTGCCGACACATAAACTACCATGGTAGGTACAATGTATGAGCGTTGAAGTGGTGACACATAGAATACCATGGTAGGTACAATGTATGAGTGTTGAAGTGGTGACACATAGACTACCATTGAAGGTACAATGTATGGGTGTTGAAGTACTGACACATAGACTATCATGGTAGGTACAAGGTATGAGTGTTGAAGTACTAACACATAGACTACCATGGTAGGTACAATGTATGAGCGTTGAAGTACTGACACATGGACGACCATGGTAGGTACAATGTATGAGTGTTGAAGTACTGACACATGGACGACCATGGTAGGTACAATGTATGAGCGTTGAAGTACTAACACATAGACTACCATGGTAGGTACAATGTATGAGCGTTGAAGTACTGACACATAGACTACCATGGTAGGTACAATATATGAGTGTTGAAGTACTGACACATATACTACCATGGTAGGTACAATGTATGAGTGTTGAAGCACTAACACATAGACTACCATGGTAGGTACAATGTATGAGTGTTGAAGTACTAACACATAGACTACCATGGTAGGTACAATGTATGAGTGTTGAAGTACTGACACATAGACTACCATGGTAGGTACAATGTATGAGTGTTGAAGTACTGACACATAGACTACCATGATAGGTACAATGTATGAGTGTTGAAGTACTGCCACATATACTGCCATGGTAGGTACAATGTATGAGTGTTGAAGTACTGACACATAGACTACCATGGTAGGTACAATGTATGAGTGTTGAAGTACTAACACATAGACTACCATGGTAGGTACAATGTATGAGTGTTGAAGTACTAACACATAGACTACCATGGTAGGTACAATGTATGAGTGTTGAAGTACTGACACAGACTACCATGGTAGGTACAATGTATGAGTGTTGAAGTACTGACACATAGACTACCATGATAGGTACAATGTATGAGTGTTGAAGTACTGCCACATATACTGCCATGGTAGGTACAATGTATGAGTGTTGAAGTACTAACACATAGACTACCATGGTAGATACAATGTATGAGTGTTGAAGCACTAACACATAGACTACCATGGTAGGTACAATGTATGAGTGTTGAAGTACTGACACATAGACTACCATGGTAGGTACAATGTATGAGTGTTGAAGTACAAACACATAAACTACCATGGTAGGTACAATGTATGAGTGTTGAAGTGCTGACACATAGACTACCATGATAGGTACAATGTATGAGTGTTGAAGTACTGCCACATATACTGCCATGGTAGGTACAATGTATGTGTGTTGAAGTGTTGACACATAGACTACCATGGTAGGTACAATGTATGAGCGTTGAAGTACTGACACATGGACGACCATGGTAGGTACAATGTATGAGTGTTGAAGTACTGACACATGGACGACCATGGTAGGTACAATGTATGAGCGTTGAAGTACTAACACATAGACTACCATGGTAGGTACAATGTATGAGCGCTGAAGTACTGACACACAGACTATCATGGTAGGTACAATGTATGAGTGTTGAAGCACTAACACATAGACTACCATGGTAGGTACAATGTATGAGTGTTGAAGTACTGACACATAGACTACCATGGTAGGTACAATGTATGAGTGTTGAAGCACTAACACATAGACTACCATGGTAGGTACAATGTATGAGTGTTGAAGCACTAACACATAGACTACCATGGTAGGTACAATGTATGAGTGTTGAAGCACTAACACATAGACTACCATGGTAGGTACAATGTATGAGTGTTGAAGTACTGACACATATACTGCCATGGTAGATACAATGTATGAGTGTTGAAGTACTGACACATAGACTACAATGGTAGGTACAATGTATGAGTGTTGAAGTACTGACACATAGACTACCATGGTAGGTACAATGTATGAGTGTTGAAGCACTAACACATAGACTACCATGGTAGGTACAATGTATGAGTGTTGAAGCACTAACACATAGACTACCATGGTAGGTACAATGTATGAGTGTTGAAGTACTGACACATATACTACCATGGTAGGTACAATGTATGAGTGTTGAAGCACTAACACATATACTACCATGGTAGGTACAATGTATGAGTGTTGAAGCACTGACACATAGACTACCATGGTAGATACAATGTATGAGTGTTGAAGTACTGACACATAGACTACCATGGTAGGTACAATGTATGAGTGTTGAAGTACTAACACATAGACTACCATGGTAGGTACAATGTATGAGTGTTGAAGCACTAACACATAGACTACCATGGTAGGTACAATGTATGAGCGTTGAAGCACTGACACATAGACTACCATTGTAGATACAATGTATGAGTGTTGAAGTACTGACACATAGACTACCATGGTAGGTACAATGTATGAGTGTTGAAGCACTAACACATATACTGCCATGGTAGGTACAATGTATGAGCGTTGAAGTACTGACACATAGACTACCATGGTAGGTACAATGTATGAGTGTTGAAGTACTAACACATAGACTACCATGGTAGGTACAATGTATGAGTGTTGAAGCACTAACACATATACTGCCATGGTAGGTACAATGTATGAGCGTTGAAGCACTGACACATAGACTACCATGGTAGATACAATGTATGAGCGTTGAAGCACTAACACATAGACTACCATGGTAGGTACAATGTATGAGTGTTGAAGCACTGACACATAGACTACCATGGTAGGTACAATGTATGAGCGTTGAAGTACTAACACATATACTGCCATGGTAGGTACAATGTATGAGCGTTGAAGCACTGACACATAGACTACCATGGTAGGTACAATGTATGAGTGTTGAAGTACTAACACATATACTGCCATGGTAGGTACAATGTATGAGCGTTGAAGCACTGACACATAGACTACCATGGTAGGTACAATGTATGAGTGTTGAAGTACTGACACATAGACTAACATGGTAGGTACAATGTATGAGTGTTGAAGTACTGACACATAGACTACCATTGTAGGTACAATGTATGAGTGTTGAAGCACTGACACATAGACTACCATGGTAGGTACAATGTATGAGTGTTGAAGTACTAACACATATACTGCCATGGTAGGTACAATGTATGAGCGTTGAAGCACTGACACATAGACTGCCATGGTAGATACAATGTATGAGCGTTGAAGCACTAACACATAGACTACCATGGTAGGTACAATGTATGAGTGTTGAAGCACTGACACATAGACTACCATTGTAGGTACAATGTATGAGTGTTGAAGTAATAACACATAAACTACCATGATAGGTACAATGTATGAGCGTTGAAGCACTAACACATAGACTACCATGGTAGGTACAATGTATGAGTGTTGAAGTACTGACACATAGACTACCATGGTAGATACAATGTATGAGTGTTGAAGTACTGACACATAGACTACCATGATAGGTACAATGTATTAGTGTTGAAGTACTGACACATAGACTACCATGGTAGATACAATGTATGAGTGTTGAAGAACTGACACATAGACTACCATGGTAGATACAATGTATGAGTGTTGAAGTAATAACACATAAACTACCATGATAGGTACAATGTATGAGCGTTGAAGCACTAACACATAGACTACCATGGTAGGTACAATGTATGAGTGTTGAAGTACTGACACATAGACTACCATGGTAGGTACAATGTATGAGTGTTGAAGTACTGACACATAGACTACCATGGTAGATACAATGTATGAGTGTTGAAGTACTGACACATAGACTACCATGATAGGTACAATGTATGAGTGTTGAAGTACTGACACATAGGCTACCATGGTAGATACAATGTATGAGTGTTGAAGTACTGACACATAGACTACCATGGTAGGTACAATGTATGGGTGTTGAAGTACTAACACATAGACTACCATGGTAGGAACAATGTACGAGTGTTGAAGCACTAACACATAGACTACCATGGTAGGTACAATGTATGAGTGTTGAAGTACTGACACATAGACTACCATGGTAGATACAATGTATGAGTGTTGAAGTACTGACACATAGACTACCATGGTAGGTACAATGTATGAGTGTTGAAGTACTGACACATAGACTACCATGGTAGATACAATGTATGAGTGTTGAAGTACTGACACATAGACTACAATGGTAGGTACAATGTATGAGTGTTGAAGTGCTGATATATAGACTACCATGGTAGGTACAATGTATGAGTATTGAAGTACTGACACACAGACTACCATGGTAGGTACAATATATGAGTGTTGAAGTACTGACACATAGACTACCATGGTAGATACAATGTATGAGTGTTGAAGTACTGACACATAGACTACAATGGTAGGTACAATGTATGAGTGTTGAAGTGCTGATATATAGACTACCATGGTAGGTACAATGTATGAGTATTGAAGTACTGACACACAGACTACCATGGTAGGTACAATATATGAGTGTTGAAGTACTGACACATAGACTACCATGGTAGGTACAATGTATGAGTGTTGAAGTGCTGACACATAGACTATCATGATAGGTACAAGGTATGAGCGTTGAAGCACTAACACATAGACTACCATGGTAGGTACAATGTATGAGCGTTGAAGTACTAACACATAGACTACAATGGTAGGTACAATGTATGAGTGTTGAAGTCCTGATATATAGACTACCATGATAGGTACAATGCATGAGTGTTGAAATACTGACACACAGACTACCATGATAGGTACAATGTATGAGAAGTATGAGATTAAAGTTCACATGTACCTCATGTTTGATAACAGATATTAAAACAGAAATATGAAAATTAAAGGCAAAACAAAATATACCAACCTTTTCACATACAACAACCTTGTCAAATAATTCTAAAAACCAATTGGATTAAATTAGAAATATCAAGACCTAGGAGAAATAATAACAGGGTAGGTAACCGAAAACTAATATATAATAGGCTCCAAAGAAACCCCGGCCCGGTGTAAAGAAATAGGATATATCTTTCCAAATAAAAGTGCCCGGTGTACGCCATCCTTTACATCATTATGGGAACAGGACAACAGTCCCCTCCTGACAAAAAGCCCTCCCCTACCAATAATGAAATAATCATACAATGTACAATCGTATTACATTTGTTTTATATTGATGGTGATATTAAAAGATATCTCAAAGAATTAATACAAAAGATAAATTACTTTAAAAACATATTTCCCCACATTTTGATCATTGTTATCTTTATTTATAGAGTGTAAATTAAAAAAGCACTGCTTAATTCCTTAAATTGATATATCTGTAGTAGAAAATTTTAACAGCTAAGTTTTGGTCAATGTAAGCAAAAAAGCAAAAAACATAGGTAATTCACACAAGAATACACTGATTAGTGAATGTAAAGACAACATTGGGGCGAGTCACAAATTCATACATTAATTAATGAAGTAGAAGAGAGAAATTAATAGCTGCCTTTTAACCAAAACTAACCAATGAATCATAATGTCGGTCACTAATTTTCGTCTGGTCCTTAATTCTAGAGTTTTATTTTCACCGAATAATGAATTTGAGAATTACAATTACAAAAACACGTATTATCACTGCCAACGTTGTCCAGCTTTGGTTCATTATGTGTTAGATGTGGGATGCCATCACCAACGACTGGATATCTGTTGAGAATTTAGTACTCCCTTACAACATTCGTTCCGATGCAATCATCAACTTCATTCAATTGGAAGTAATATTAGATACACATGTATGACATAATATACATAAACACACAACTCAATAAATAATTATAGTCTACCTTGACATTTATAGACCTTGACATTTATTGACCTTGACATTGATAGACCATGACATTTATATACCTTTACATCTATTGACATTACATCTATAGACCTTGACATCAATAGAACTTGACATTTATAGACCTTGACATTTATTGACCACGACATCTATGGACATGCCATTTATAGACCTTGACATGTATAGACCATGTCATTTATAGACCTTGACTATTATATATCTTTACATTAATAGACCATGACATCTATGAACATGACATTTATAGACCTTTGCATTTATAGACCATGACATCAATGGACATGTCATTTATAGACCATGACATTTACAGACCTTGACATTCATAGACCTTGACATCAATAGACCATGACATTAATTGACCTTGACATTCATAGAACATGACATTAATCGACATTGACTTGACATCTATAAACCATGACACGTACCAAAACTCTTCTGTTGTAAAGTATGGCATTTGATCCAAACAAACAAAAATGATCGTTAGATATTAAAGTCAGACTAATCGTTCTATTACATATGGGTTTTAAGGATCTTTATTAACCACAAATCTACAACAACATATTGGTAAAATGGATATGACATACTGTCAGCTTACTTCTCATTTAAACCCTTTTAACCAATCTGTTATGGATTTATCACAAGTACAGTTAACATCAAATGACTGTTTGATGTCAGTTCAGTTAAAACCAAAGTACTAATTTAAGTTGCCAATTATCTTCAAATTACTATAATGAAAACAATATTGCGGTCATTTTTATTAAGATTCCGGAAGCACTATGTATCTGTACAAATCTAATCTAATAGGTTTTATCGTTCGAAAACAGTCTTAATTTTCTTAACGATTATGTAACTTAAAGCATCATTTTAGTATCAATTGCTTTTACTTAAGAACGTTTGAATTAAAGTTTGAAATTGAAGTATTCTAACACTGACGTCTGTCTGCAGACCAATATACATTATTTCCAAAGCTTGTCAATAAGCTTAGGCTTTATGAAAATAAAGCTTAAACAGTGCTGGTCAACAATTCCATCAATATCCACCTCGCATCTCAAATCATTTATCACAAAAAAATCACAACAGAATTTGACGATGCAAATCAAATTTATCAAGAAAAAATAATGAACAGATATATCATGTTTGGGAGGGGTATTTGCGAAAAATACTATTCTCGAGACGAAAAATTTCCCGAGCCGAAAGGCGAGTGAAATTTAGTCTCAAGACTGGTATTTTTCGCAAATACCCCTACCAAACATGGTATATTTGCTTAATTACACAGAATATTAATTAGAACACTGGCTAAATAAATAATACCTTTTGTTTGTCGTTTTCAGGAATATTCTTGTTTTATTGTTTGTAACTTGGCAGTTGTTAAATACTATAGGACGCTTTGAACTGTTCCCTTCAGCAGGTACAGTGGTAGTATTTCGATTTGTTTTGTTAGACAGTGGTTGATGTATTCCGAATGAATTTGGCGGTTTGCGGCACGTGAGGGTACACAAGTGAAATACGTTTTCGCAAATACCACGGTAGCGGGAACAAAAGTTAAATCCTTTACTTCGGAACACTTCCGGGTTTCAAATTTGATTAATCACGTTACTTTACGCATAAAGATAAAGAAGAAATATTCCGCAAATAACCCTCACTAACAGGATATATTTGTTTAATTCCGACGAATATTTAAGTCAGTAAAACAGTGGCATGCAAGCAGCATTGTAGATTGGAACCAAGGAACCATTTAAATCGAAGAATGACAGCAAATACAATGACCAACAGAAAAAGGATGAAGGGAGAACAAAGATCTATAAAACATTACACATAAAGCAAAAGATCGAGCAACTCGTATCACTAACACCGGGGGTGAACTCAGGTGCTCCGGAACGGTAAGATTTCATGCTCCACACGTGGCACCCGTCGTGTCACTCTTGTAACAAATCCGGTGACAAGTAATGAATGAGGAAAGGACAGGATTGTGATTACGACAAACGTGGTCATTTGTGACACAGATACTCGGTAACGGTTAACCAAGTCATGGTGGTGACAGTAAAACATTCGAAGTGATGACTTCAACTTAACCACGAGGAACCCTTGGTCCAGTAGCTTCCTTGTTAGCAGCAACCCTCTATCAAGGAAATCGTGATAGGAACCACAAGCTCTGGAATATCGAGAGATATATACTCCATATGCAGGTGCTGCTGAAATATTGTTACATATAAATGCAAAGTTCACAATGGGAAAATTGAAATAATCTCTTTTGCCGTAAAGTTTTGTTAATTTGAGGGGTTAGCTAGCTTTATCTGTGGTATCCTTTATTTCAAGCTCAAGAGCAAACTTTTGTAAGAATTGATCGTTGGTGGCCCGTAGCAAGGTGAAAATTTCCGATCCTAACAATCATTCCTTTTTCCTGTTGCAAATTCCGTGAAAGAGTGGAACATATTGTGTTATTTTCTATTTTGTAAAGAATCTAAAACGCATTAAACATGTAATTTAATTCCGTTGGAGATCTAGTTATCAAGTGTGGAGGGTTGGGATCCCATTAACTGTTGGAGATCTAGTTATCAAGTGTGGAGGGGTTATCAAGTGTGGAGGGTTGGGATTCCATTAACTGTTGGAGATCTAGTTATCAAGTGTGGAGGGTTGGGATCCCATTAACTGTTGGAGATCTAGTTATCAAGTGTGGAGGGGTTATCAAGTGTGGAGGGTTGGGATCCCATTAACTGTTGGAGATCTAGATATCAAGTATGGAGGGGTTATCAAGTGTGGAGGGTTGGGATCCCATTAACTGTTGGAGATCTAGTTATCAAGTGTGAAGGGGTTATCAAGTGTGGAGGGTTGGGATCCCATTAACTGTTGGAGATCTAGTTATCAAGTGTGGAGGGGTTATCAAGTGTGGAGGGTTGGGATCCCATTAACTGTTGGAGATCTAGTTATCAAGTGTGGAGGGGTTATCAAGTATGGAGGGGTTATCAAGTGTGGAGGGGTTATCAAGTGTGGAGGGTTGGGATCCCATTAACTGGTTTAATCCCACCACATGTGGGTGCCTATCACAAGACAGGACCTGGATTCCCAACGTCATATATTGGTGTCTTTTTTGGTGTACAGTAAATGAAGGGGAGAGCTATAGTTCAGGGGCGGATCCAGAATTTCAAGTTAGGGGAAGCGCACTTAAAAAAATTGTGCCAAGCGGAGGGAGGCGCGAAAATTTTTGGGGTATTTCGTGTGAAAAATGACGATTTTACGCCAAAAAATCTTATTTTTTCCAATTTTAGGGGGAACGCGTGCCGGGTGCGCCCCTCCCCCCTGGATCCGCCCCTGTAGTTCATTGATATTTGTGGAATTGTTGACCATCACTGTTTAAGCATTCTCTGCTTAATTAAGGACACAAGACATACATGAAGATAAACAAGAATATTCAGCTGTTTATACATGTATAGGTGAAAATAACTTGTAGGATTCATACAGAAGTAATAATAGTTCATTGGTTAACTTGTAGGATTCATACAGAAGTAATAATAGTTCATTGGTTAACTTGTAGGATTCATACAGAAGTAATAATAGTTCATTGGTTAACTTGTAGGATTCATACAGAAGTAATAATAGTTCATTGGTTAACTTGTAGGATTCATACAGAAGTAATAATAGTTCATTGGTTAACTTGTAGGATTCATACAGAAGTAATAATAGTTCATTGGTTAACTTGTAGGATTCATACAGAAGTAATAATAGTTCATTGGTTAACTTGTAGGATTCATACAGAAGTAATAATAGTTCATTGGTTAACTTGTAGGATTCATACAGAAGTAATAATAGTTCATTGGTTAACTTGTAGGATTCATACAGAAGTAATAATAGTTCATTGGTTAACTTGTAGGATTCATACAGAAGTAATAATAGTTCATTGGTTAACTTGTAGGATTCATACAGAAGTAATAATAGTTCATTGGTTAACTTGTAGGATTCATACAGAAGTAATAATAGTTCATTGGTTAACTTGTAGGATTCATACAGAAGTAATAATAGTTCATTGGTTAACTTGTAGGATTCATACAGAAGTAATAATAGTTCATTGGTTAACTTGTAGGATTCATACAGAAGTAATAATAGTTCATTGGTTAACTTGTAGGATTCATACAGAAGTAATAATAGTTCATTGGTTAACTTGTAGGATTCATACAGAAGTAATAATAGTTCATTGGTTAACTTGTAGGATTCATACAGAAGTAATAATAGTTCATTGGTTAACTTGTAGGATTCATACAGAAGTAATAATAGTTCATTGGTTAACTTGTAGGATTCATACAGAAGTAATAATAGTTCATTGGTTAACTTGTAGGATTCATACAGAAGTAATAATAGTTCATTGGTTAACTTGTAGGATTCATACAGAAGTAATAATAGTTCATTGGTTAACTTGTAGGATTCATACAGAAGTAATAATAGTTCATTGGTTAACTTGTAGGATTCATACAGAAGTAATAATAGTTCATTGGTTAACTTGTAGGATTCATACAGAAGTAATAATAGTTCATTGGTTAACTTGTAGGATTCATACAGAAGTAATAATAGTTCATTGGTTAACTTGTAGGATTCATACAGAAGTAATAATAGTTCATTGGTTAACTTGTAGGATTCATACAGAAGTAATAATAGTTCATTGGTTAACTTGTAGGATTCATACAGAAGTAATAATAGTTCATTGGTTAACTTGTAGGATTCATACAGAAGTAATAATAGTTCATTGGTTAACTTGTAGGATTCATACAGAAGTAATAATAGTTCATTGGTTAACTTGTAGGATTCATACAGAAGTAATAATAGTTCATTGGTTAACTTGTAGGATTCATACAGAAGTAATAATAGTTCATTGGTTAACTTGTAGGATTCATACAGAAGTAATAATAGTTCATTGGTTAACTTGTAGGATTCATACAGAAGTAATAATAGTTCATTGGTTAACTTGTAGGATTCATACAGAAGTAATAATAGTTCATTGGTTAACTTGTAGGATTCATACAGAAGTAATAATAGTTCATTGGTTAACTTGTAGGATTCATACAGAAGTAATAATAGTTCATTGGTTAACTTGTAGGATTCATACAGAAGTAATAATAGTTCATTGGTTAACTTGTAGGATTCATACAGAAGTAATAATAGTTCATTGGTTAACTTGTAGGATTCATACAGAAGTAATAATAGTTCATTGGTTAACTTGTAGGATTCATACAGAAGTAATAATAGTTCATTGGTTAACTTGTAGGATTCATACAGAAGTAATAATAGTTCATTGGTTAACTTGTAGGATTCATACAGAAGTAATAATAGTTCATTGGTTAACTTGTAGGATTCATACAGAAGTAATAATAGTTCATTGGTTAACTTGTAGGATTCATACAGAAGTAATAATAGTTCATTGGTTAACTTGTAGGATTCATACAGAAGTAATAATAGTTCATTGGTTAACTTGTAGGATTCATACAGAAGTAATAATAGTTCATTGGTTAACTTGTAGGATTCATACAGAAGTAATAATAGTTCATTGGTTAACTTGTAGGATTCATACAGAAGTAATAATAGTTCATTGGTTAACTTGTAGGATTCATACAGAAGTAATAATAGTTCATTGGTTAACTTGTAGGATTCATACAGAAGTAATAATAGTTCATTGGTTAACTTGTAGGATTCATACAGAAGTAATAATAGTTCATTGGTTAACTTGTAGGATTCATACAGAAGTAATAATAGTTCATTGGTTAACTTGTAGGATTCATACAGAAGTAATAATAGTTCATTGGTTAACTTGTAGGATTCATACAGAAGTAATAATAGTTCATTGGTTAACTTGTAGGATTCATACAGAAGTAATAATAGTTCATTGGTTAACTTGTAGGATTCATACAGAAGTAATAATAGTTCATTGGTTAACTTGTAGGATTCATACAGAAGTAATAATAGTTCATTGGTTAACTTGTAGGATTCATACAGAAGTAATAATAGTTCATTGGTTAACTTGTAGGATTCATACAGAAGTAATAATAGTTCATTGGTTAACTTGTAGGATTCATACAGAAGTAATAATAGTTCATTGGTTAACTTGTAGGATTCATACAGAAGTAATAATAGTTCATTGGTTAACTTGTAGGATTCATACAGAAGTAATAATAGTTCATTGGTTAACTTGTAGGATTCATACAGAAGTAATACTGTTCATGGTAACTTGTAGGATTCATACAGAAGTAAAACTCGTTCATTGGTTAATTGGTAGGATTCATACAGAATTATAATAGTTCATTGGTTAACTTGTAGGCGTCATCAGAAGTAAAGTAATAATAGTTCATTGGTTAACTTGTAGGATTCATACAGAAGTAATAATAGTTCATTGGTTAACTTGTAGGATTCATACAGAAGTAATACTAGTTCATTGGTCAACTTGTAGGATTCATACAGAAGTAATAATAGTTCATTGGTTAACTTGTAGGATTCATACAGAAGTAAAAATAGTTCATTGGTTAACTTGTAGGATTCATACAGAAGTAATAATAGTTCATTGGTTAACTTGTAGGATTCATACAGAAGTAATAATAGTTCATTGGTTAACTTGTAGGATTCATACAGAAGTAATAATAGTTCATTGGTCAACTTGTAGGATTCATACAGAAGTAATAATAGTTCATTGGTTAACTTGTAGGATTCATACAGAAGTAATAATAGTTCATTGGTCAACTTGTAGGATTCATACAGAAGTAATACTAGTTCATTGGTTAACTTGTAGGATTCATACAGAAGTAATACTAGTTCATTGGTCAACTTGTAGGATTCATACAGAAGTAATAATAGTTCATTGGTTAACTTGTAGGATTCATACAGAAGTAATAATAGTTCATTGGTTAACTTGTAGGATTCATACAGAAGTAATAATAGTTCATTGGTTAACTTGTAGGATTCATACAGAAGTAATAATAGTTCATTGGTTAACTTGTAGGATTCATACAGAAGTAATAATAGTTCATTGGTCAACTTGTAGGATTCATACAGAAGTAATAATAGTTCATTGGTTAACTTGTAGGATTCATACAGAAGTAATAATAGTTCATTGGTCAACTTGTAGGATTCATACAGAAGTAATAATAGTTCATTGGTTAACTTGTAGGATTCATACAGAAGTAATAATAGTTCATTGGTTAACTTGTAGGATTCATACAGAAGTAATAATAGTTCATTGGTTAACTTGTAGGATTCATACAGAAGTAATAATAGTTCATTGGTCAACTTGTAGGATTCATACAGAAGTAATAATAGTTCATTGGTTAACTTGTAGGATTCATACAGAAGTAATAATAGTTCATTGGTTAACTTGTAGGATTCATACAGAAGTAATAATAGTTCATTGGTTAACTTGTAGGATTCATACAGAAGTAATAATAGTTCATTGGTCAACTTGTAGGATTCATACAGAAGTAATAATAGTTCATTGGTCAACTTGTAGGATTCATACAGAAGTAATAATAGTTCATTGGTCAACTTGTAGGATTCATACAGAAGTAATAATAGTTCATTGGTCAACTTGTAGGATTCATACAGAAGTAATAATAGTTCATTGGTTAACTTGTAGGATTCATACAGAAGTAATAATAGTTCATTGGTTAACTTGTAGGATTCATACAGAAGTAATAATAGTTCATTGGTTAACTTGTAGGATTCATACAGAAGTAATAATAGTTCATTGGTCAACTTGTAGGATTCATACAGAAGTAATAATAGTTCATTGGTCAACTTGTAGGATTCATACAGAAGTAATAATAGTTCATTGGTCAACTTGTAGGATTCATACAGAAGTAATAATAGTTCATTGGTCAACTTGTAGGATTCATACAGAAGTAATAATAGTTCATTGGTTAACTTGTAGGATTCATACAGAAGTAATAATAGTTCATTGGTCAACTTGTAGGATTCATACAGAAGTAATAATAGTTCATTGGTTAACTTGTAGGATTCATACAGAAGTAATAATAGTTCATTGGTTAACTTGTAGGATTCATACAGAAGTAATAATAGTTCATTGGATAACTTGTAGGATTCATACAGAAGTAATAATAGTTCATTGGTCAACTTGTAGGATTCATACAGAAGTAATAATAGTTCATTGGTCAACTTGTAGGATTCATACAGAAGTAATAATAGTTCATTGGTCAACTTGTAGGATTCATACAGAAGTAATAATAGTTCATTGGTTAACTTGTAGGATTCATACAGAAGTAATAATAGTTCATTGGTCAACTTGTAGGATTCATACAGAAGTAATAATAGTTCATTGGTTAACTTGTAGGATTCATACAGAAGTAATAATAGTTCATTGGTTAACTTGTAGGATTCATACAGAAGTAATAATAGTTCATTGGATAACTTGTAGGATTCATACAGAAGTAATAATAGTTCATTGGTCAACTTGTAGGATTCATACAGAAGTAATAATAGTTCATTGGTTAACTTGTAGGATTCATACAGAAGTAATAATAGTTCATTGGTCAACTTGTAGGATTCATACAGAAGTAATAATAGTTCATTGGATAACTTGTAGGATTCATACAGAAGTAATAATAGTTCATTGGTTAACTTGTAGGATTCATACAGAAGTAATAATAGTTCATTGGTTAACTTGTAGGATTCATACAGAAGTAATAATAGTTCATTGGATAACTTGTAGGATTCATACAGAAGTAATAATAGTTCATTGGTTAACTTGTAGGATTCATACAGAAGTAATAATAGTTCATTGGTTAACTTGTAGGATTCATACAGAAGTAATAATAGTTCATTGGTTAACTTGTAGGATTCATACAGAAGTAATAATAGTTCATTGGTTAACTTGTAGGATTCATACAGAAGTAATAATAGCTCGTTAGTGTTTCGGTACTTATGACTTATTACTGGGATAATATGGTATTGTTTTTATTTTCAAATTAATTTAACAATGTCTTGGTAAAAAGAAATATATGTTTATTGTTCGCATACGAGGATCGAATATATTTATTCTCATTTGGCTTTGTGGCTGTATGTAGTATAATACCATCGACTTAAATAAAACATTTTTTATTGGTTGAAGTACAGTATGTACTTTTATATAATTCCTCATAGATTTGATCTATATAGTTTGCTATATTTTTCATAAAAGAAATAAAGCGACACATATTGATGGAATTATATTATGTAACTTTCAAACTTGAAAAGATAAAAAAAAAAAACCAAAAAAAAACCCCTGTCCATTAAAGTTGATTACAGCGTGTTAATGTTGCCTTATGTCCTATTGTCTACTTCAATAGGAATAAACGATCATGGAAATAAAAGACTTTTAATGAATCATTCAGAACTACAAGGAAATATGATCAGATAAAGATGGTAAATGATGTGTCGATTCGTGTTAGTGTCGGCCATTACTGTTTGACTTATTATTTTCAAAAGTTCAGAGAAATAAAAACCAATGCCATCATATTTGTTTTGAAAAATGCATTAACTTTAATTTTTAATCGATAAATCAATATATTAAATCAATATATTAAATCAATATATTAAATCGTAATTAATAATATATCAAAGGTTTTGTTTATTCAAAAAGAACTTTTGTTTATCTTTATTACTTTTATTTCTGTCAATGTATATATAACATTGGAATGCACCCCAATAGTAAGTGATTGATAGAACTAGAATACATTAACATGTATCACTGAAACTTACCCCAATAGTAAGTGATTGATAGAACTAGAATACATTAACATGTATCACTGAAACTTACCCCAATAGTAAGTGATTGATAGAACTAGAATACATTAACATGTATCACTGAAACTTACCCCAATAGTAAGTGATTGATAGAACTAGAATACATTAACATGTATCACTGAAACTTACCCCAATAGTAAGTGATTGATAGAACTAGAATACATTAACATGTATCACTGAAACTTACCCCAATAGTAAGTGATTGATAGAACTAGAATACATTAACATGTATCACTGAAACTTACCCCAATAGTAAGTGATTGATAGAACTAGAATACATTAACATGTATCACTGAAACTTACCCCAATAGTAAGTGATTGATAGAACTAGAATACATTAACATGTATCACTGAAACTTACCCCAATAGTAAGTGATTGATAGAACTAGAATACATTAACATGTATCACTGAAACTTACCCCAATAGTAAGTGATTGATAGAACTAGAATACATTAACATATTCCAGTATCAACTTAAAAGTTGTTAAAGTTCTTTGGATATGTATTATCATTAACCCTTCCATTCGGAGGACAAAGTACTATATATCTCGAATGAAATGAAATATTAAGTAGCTCTATATACGAGACGAATACAATTATTTTAAGATACATGAGATGCTAACAGAACAGAAAAGGACAGACAATAAAAATATATATACAATATATAGACATTATTATGTAGTTCATTATGATTTAACTTACCTATAAACATTATTATGTAGTTCATTATGATTTAACTTACCTCTAGACATTATTATGCAGTTCATTATGATTTAACTTACCTCTAGACATTATTATGTAGTTGATTATGACTTAACTTACCTCTAGACATTATTATGTAGTTGATTATGACTTAACTTACCTATAGACATTAATATGTAGTTGATTATGGTTTAACTTACCTCTAGACATTATTATGTAGTTGATTATGGTTTAACTTACCTATAGACATTATTATGTAGTTGATTATGGTTTAACTTACCTCTAGACATTATTATGTAGTTGATTATGGTTAAACTTACCTCTAAACATTATTATGTAGTTCATTATCATTTAACTTACCGATAGACATTATTATGTAGTTCATTATGATTTAACTTACCTATAAACATTATTATGTAGTTCATTATGATTTAACTTACCTCTAGACATTATTATGTAGTTCATTATGATTTAACTTACCTCTAGACATTATTATATAGTTCATTATGATTTAACTTACCTCTAGACATTATTATGTAGTTGATTATGACTTAACTTACCTATAGACATTAATATGTAGTTGATTATGGTTTAACTTACCTCTAGACATTATTATGTAGTTGATTATGGTTTAACTTACCTATAGACATTATTATGTAGTTGATTATGGTTTAACTTACCTATAGACATTATTATGTAGTCGATTATGGTTTAACTTACATATAGACATTATTATGTAGTTGATTATGGCTTAACTTACCTATAGACATTATTATGTAGTTGATTATGGTTTAACTTACCTCTAGACATTATTATGTAGTTGATTATGATTTAACTTATCTCTAGACATTATTGTGTAGTTGAATATGGTTTAACTTACCAATAGACATTATTATGTAGTTCATTATGGTTTAACTTACCTATAGATATTAGTATGTAGTTGATTATGGCTTAACTTACCTATAGACATTATTATGTAGTTGGTTATGGTTTAACTTACCTATAGACATTATTATGTAGTTGATTATGATTTAACTTACCTATAGACATTATTATGTAGTTCATTATGATTTAACTTATCTATAGACATTATTGTGTAGTTGAATATGGTTTAACTTACCAATAGACATTATTATGTAGTTCATTATGGTTTAACTTATCTATAGACATTATTATGTAGTTGGTTATGGTTTAACTTATCAATAGACATTATTATGTAGTTGATTATGGTTTAACTTATCAATAGACATTATTATGTAGTTCATTATGGTTTAACTTATCTCTAGACATTATTATGTAGTTGATTATGGTTTAACTTACCTCTAGACATTATTATGTAGTTGGTTATGGTTTAACCTACCTCTATGCATTATTATGTAGTTCATTATGACTTAATTTACATATAGACATTATTATGTAGTTCATTATGGATTAACTTACCTATATATATTATTATGCAGTTCATTATGGTTTAGCTTACCTCTAGACATTATTATGTAGTTGATTATGACTTAACTTACCTATAGACATTATTATGTAGTTCATTATGACTTAACTTATCTATAAATATTATTATGTAGTTGAATATGGATTAACTTACCTATTGACATTATTATGTAGTTGATTATGGTTTAACTTACCTATAAACATTATTATGTAGTTGATTATGACTTAGCTTACTTATAGACATTATTATGTAGTCGATTATGATTTAACTTATCTATAAACATTATTATGTAGTTCATTATGGTTTAACTTACCTCTAGACATTATTATGTAGTTGATTATGACTTAACTTACCTCTAGACATTATTATGTAGTGATTATGGCTTAACTTACTTATAGACATTATTATGTAGTCGATTATGATTTAACTTATCTATAAACATTAGTATGTAGTTGAATATGGTTTAACTTACCTCTAGACATTATTATGTAGTTGATTATGACAGCTTACTTATAGACATTATTATGTAGTCGATTATGATTTAACTTATCTATAAACATTATTATGTAGTTCATTATGGTTTAACTTACCTCTAGACATTATTATGTAGTTGATTATGACTTAACTTACCTCTAGACATTATTATGTAGTGATTATGGCTTAACTTACTTATAGACATTATTATGTAGTCGATTATGATTTAACTTATCTATAAACATTAGTATGTAGTTGAATATGGTTTAACTTACCTCTAGACATTAGTATGTAGTCGATTATGATTTAACTTATCTATAAACATTATTATGTAGTTGAATATGGTTTAACTTACCAATATACATTATTATGTAGTTGAATATGGTTTAACTTACCAATAAACATTATTATGTAGTTGATTATGGTTTAACTTACCAATAGACATTATTATGTAGTCGATTATGATTTAACTTATCTATAAACATTATTATGTAGTTGAATATGGCTTAACTTACCAATAGACATTATTATGTAGTTGATTATGGTTTAACTTACGAATAGACATTATTATGTAGTTGATTATGGATTAACTTGCCAATAGACATTATTATGTAGTTGATTATGGTTTAACTTATCTATAAACATTATTATGTAGTTGAATATGGTTTAACTTACGAATAGACATTATTATGTAGTCAATTATGATTTAACTTATCTATAAACATTATTATGTAGTTGAATATGGTTTAACTTACCTATAGACATTATTATATAGTTGATTATGGATTAACTTGCCAATAGACAGTATTATGTAGTTGATTATGGATTAACTTGCCAATAGACATTATTATGTAGTTGATTATGGATTAACTTTTCTATAAACATTATTATGTAGTTGAATATGGTTTAACTTACGAATAGACATTATTATGTAGTCGATTATGATTTAACTTATCTATAAACATTATTATGTAGTTGAATATGGTTTAACTTACCTATAGACATTATTATGTAGTCGATTATGATTTAACTTACCTCTAGACATTATTATGTAGTTGATTATGTTTTAACTTACCAATAGACATTATTATGTAGTTGATTATGGTTTAACTTATCAATAGACATTATTATGTAGTTGATTATGGTTTAACTTACCTCTAGACATTATTATGTAGTTGATTATGGTTTAGCTTACCTCTAGACATTATTATGTAGTTGATTATGGTTTAGCTTACCTATATATATTATTATGTAGTTGATTATGAATTAACTTACCTCTAGACATTATTATGTAGTTCATTATGGTTTAACTTACCTCTAGACATTATTATGAAGTTCATTATGGTTTAACTTACCTCTAGACATTATTATGTAGTTGATTATGACTTAACTTACCTCTAGACATTATTATGTAGTTGATTATGATTTAACTTACCTCTAGACATTATCATGTAGTTGATTATGGTTTAACTTACCTCTAGACATTATTATGTAGTTGATTATGGTTTAACTTATCTCTAGACATTATTATGTAGTTGATTTTGATTTAACTTACCTCTAGACATTATTATGTAGTTGATTATGGTTTAACTTACCTCTAGACATTATTATGTAGTTGATTATGATTTAACTTACCTCTAGACATTATCATGTAGTTGATTATGGTTTAACTTACCTCTAGACATTATTATGTAGTTGATTATGGTTTAACTTACCTCTAGACATTATTATGTAGTTGATTATGATTTAACTTACCTCTAGACATTATTATGTAGTTGATTATGGTTTAACTTACCTCTAGACATTATTATGTAGTTGATTATGATTTAACTTACCTCTAGACATTATTATGTAGTTGATTATGGTTTAACTTACCTCTAGACATTATTATGTAGTTGATTATGATTTAACTTACCTCTAGACATTATCATGTAGTTCATTATGATTTAACTTACCTCTAGACATTATTATGTAGTTGATTATGGTTTGACTTACCTCTAGACAGCATTATGCAGTTCATTATGGTTTTGACCTATGTAATTACCTACAGACATTATAATGGAGTTCACTATTGTTTCACTTACCTATAGACATTATTATGTAGTTCATTATAACTGGCAAAGGCTAGTAATACACCAAATCCGGGACCCAACGAGAAGAATACTTGTGTTGCAGCATCTACCCATACCTATCATAAAACAAGCTATCATCAATGATTTTATTTTGTTGTTGAAAGAATGTAAAAAATGAAAAAAATGTTTCTCAAACATTCATTTTAATTGCAATACGAAACATTTTATTATACTATCTGATTATCTTAAGCTACATTGCGATGTGTGCTATGTAGCATATTTGACCATCAGGACGCAAAAACACAGATCCATCGTACACTGTTCACAGGGGCGATTTTCTAAAGCTTTTCTCTGACATCACTCGAGGGTTAGGATAAAGTTGTGGACTGATAAACCGTAGTTTACCACAATGCAGTAGTGAAGTAATGCACGTTTATAAGATATTTTTACGACAAACTATTAATAATGCTTGTGATATCAAATAAAGCGTGTATGATTGAATAATGTAACTGTGATACAATATGAACTTGTTTTATTTCGTTTGGAAAATACGTATATCAAATATCTTAATGAACATATCATTCCACCTCTTTCTTGCATTGCATACTAATTTAGAATTTACCCCTGGACCACTGTGGCCACTACTGTTGAGTTTACATTTATCATATACGATCAATGTCTATAAATCTTACCTGAGATTCTTTAAGCTTGGTAATATTTGGAGTGAGGTAGAAATGTATCCCTGTCATGGCGCCATCTAGGGTCATACCCCTGATCATCAATATAAACAAAACAACATATGGGAACAAAGCTGTGAACCATACAACCTGTAGAAATACAATGATTACAAGATAGAGGAGTGAGTGAATGGTTATTGCCTAATGCCACAACGTTCAGTCATATCATGGCGAGAATAAGTTAAATGTTGATGATGATCATGTTTCCTCTTTGTACTAGTTCAACATGCTTAGTTGTATTTTAATAGTGCTAGCTCATTGAGACAACAATCCGGACTCATTATTCTGATTCCGAGCCACCCATTCTTTGTTCCTACTCCTTAGTTCTGCGTACTTAGCAGAGAAGCAACACATACCAATTCAATAGTCTTTGGTTTGTCCGAATAGAGGAACAAGCTTGAGAAAACTATATAATATAAATTATATTACCTAATTGTAAAGTTTTACATGTTTTATAAAGTATTTTTTCACTATTTTGGGAGTTTTGGCTTTCTAGTGTTCTATTGCCTAGTGTTCTGTTTCCTGGCTATCTTTGACCTTTACTGTGATTGGTCAAAGCAATCTCATGAATATTTATTGTAGAGTTATAAGTGTTAAATTTATGAACTACATTTTGAGTAATTTAGATTTGTGCAGTATTCTTTTCTGCCACTTGTTATATTTGTGTATCAGACAGTTAAGATCAGGTAATAAATCAGGTATTTGTGTATCAGACAGTTAAGATCAGGTACTAAATCAGTTATTTGTGTATCAGACAGTTAAGATCAGGTAATAAATCAGGTATTTGTGTATCAGACAGTTAAGATCAGGTAATAAATCAGTTATTTGTGTATCAGACAGTTAAGATCAGGTAATAAATCAGTTATTTGTGTATCAGACAGTTAAGATCAGGTAATAAATCAGTTATTTGTGTATCAGACAGTTAAGATCAGATAATAAATCAGTTATTTGTGTATCAGACAGTTAAGATCAGGTAATAAATCAGTTATTTGTGTATCAGACAGTGAAGATCAGGTAATAAATCAGTTATTTGTGCATCAGACAGTTAAGATCAGGTAATACATCAGTTATTTGTGCATCAGACAGTTAAGATCAGGTAATACATCAGTTATTTGTGCATCAAACAGTTAAGATCAGGTAATAAATCAGTTATTTGTGTATCAGACAGTTAAGATCAGGTAATAAATCAGTTATTTGTGTATCAGACAGTTAAGATCAGGTAATAAATCAGTTATTTGTGTATCAGACAGTTAAGATCAGGTAATAAATCAGTTATTTGTGTATCAGACAGTTAAGATCAGGTAATAAATCAGTTATTTGTGTATCAGACAGTTAAGATCAGGTAATAAATCAGTTATTTGTGTATCAGACAGTTAAGATCAGGTAATAAATCAGTTATTTGTGTATCAGACAGTTAAGATCAGGTAATGAATCAGTTATTTAATGTGTAGTCAGGCAATAGAACAGAATGATTTTCCCAAGGTACTGGGAACAGCTCAGTGTTCCATTGCCCGAAGACAACTGCATATTATTCTACTTTCAACCTGGGCAAATGGTTTATACAGTGGTGAGATAAACAATATTTGAAAATATGATTTTTGTTTAATACTATACGAGTGCATTATAGGTAGATGATTTATACACACAACTGATCTGAAAATATCGAAACTTAATCTAATATTTTAAAACAACTGTTACTTCAGGAAAACACTGCTCAGATTTCAATGTTCCATTAATGATCAGCTTCTTTTCAAACGGACAATATTTTGTGTAAAAAAAATTGTTGAAAAAAACAATCCATGGTATGATCCCAGTTTTATGGACAACAAAGGAGTCATATAATCGATAAAATGAAAATTATTATTATTTTTGACGATAGTTTTTTCATTCCTGGCTTGGTTTCTGTATGTAAATAAAAAAGCTGTTAATATGTTGATTCTTGAGTATTTTTAACTTCATTCTATTGTATATCTAAATGTACATGGTAGTTATTTATCTGAAAAAAATAAAGCCAGACAGTTATACTGACCTGACCAATGAAATCACAGACCATTTGTAGTTGTCTGGGAATATAAACAATTGAAGTGTCTATGGGGGGGGGGGGGGGGGGGGGGCATTGTCTGATGATCATTTCCAAATTTTGTTTTTAATAAGAACAATCTTTGTTATAAAAACATAAAAAATAGACAGAGATTATAACATGAAAGTAGAAGATAAATATCATATATTTAGCAGAATATTAGCTCATTTAAGCATGCGAATATGTTGTTAGGTTATCATATTTTCAAACCGATTACCCTTTTTGAATGACATTTTCGCTATTTGATAAAAGTAGCTGTTTTCATTAGCTTTGATTTCGCGGGATATTTTATAGACTGAATTTAGCAGCGCCCCATAGTTATCTTAATTCTATCTTTGTCGACAAGCCTTAGGTAGTAACCGTAGGTGGTAGCAACACTGTTTGTAGGGATTATACATCTTTCCTACTGATATGTAAAATATAAAAGCTAGACGGAAGTAAAACAAGCATATATTGAACATTCGATAAAATACATTTACTGGTGCCCACTATTTTTATAAACACTTCTTTCAATATTTTCCCATATTTGTGCTGTTTTAAATATCACACAACATATTTGTCTAAAAAATGAAATATTCTATTACTTGTTATCAAATTATTTAGGCTTCGTAATATATTTTGACCTATAGAAGAAGCATCGGATTTCGACAAGAGTTCGACAAAGGTATCTCTTTTTGTCAATCATTGGATAGGGCTTAACTTGAGTCTTTAAAAAACTTTCAAGCTATAAATATCGTAGGTATCGGTATCGGTCTGTTTGAATTGTTATTCTCACCCAGACAATCTATTATACTTTCGTTAACCACTTATACCCCAATATATTTACGTCTTTTGATTGGTAACACAATGACTACATTCCTGTTGAATATAATAAGGTTAAAATTATGGTATTTAAATCTATCCATGGAAAAAAGTAGTTCGGAAACTCACGGTTGTTTTCTGCTGTTTGTTATAGTATGTCCTTATTTTTATTCATTATTAACTCAAGTTTCTTTTTATTACGAAATAGAAATATGATTAAGTACTTTGTCATTTAGTATCTCAAATGTCAGCTAGATCCAGATCTTTTAAAAACTAATCCATTATTTGAAAATTGTTTCTTTAAATATCATTTGATTGTATTATCAACAATTTATTTGCACTTATTAAGCGACTTGTATGTTCATTTATGACAATTTAAGTATGAAATAACAATAGCAGTCTTATTTCATACTCAAGCAACTTCCCTTAAATCTGTCATGACCATTTAAAATAATAACCAGCAGTTTCCTGAACAAAGTGTTGTCTTAAATATTATTTTCTTTGATTTCTGCTTTTGATTTACTGCAATGCTCTATTGAATGAAAGATCGAGTTTCATATAAATATCGATTCACAAAGTAGATAAAAACATATGACTAAAAGTAAAATAACCAGACAATAAACAACAGGTACAAACAAATGTACTTTGAACTATTATTGGAACAGAACATGTTAACTTATCAATTGTTGTATTGTTATATATTTTGTTTGAGTGCTCTGTTTAACCTTTGTATTTTCATAGGTTTTTTTGTATTCGGAGTATTCCTTCACATAAGATCTCTATGGGATATGGCACTCGTCCTTAGTATTTAATATATTGCATGAGTGAGTGAGTAATTGTTACTTAATGCCAATTCAGCAATTTTTCAGCTATATTATGGCGAGAACAAGTTAATTTTCAATGAGATGATGATGAGGTCTGCTTTGTTCTAGACCAACACGCTGAGTTTGATTGTTATAGTGCTAGCTCACTGAAATAACAGTCCGCGGGTAAACACGTCGTTCCACTCGGACACATGATTCCGAGCCAACCAGTCTTTGCTCTTTCTCCTTAATGCTACGTGCTTAGCGGAGAAGCAACAAATACCAATTTTATAGTCTTTGGTTTGACCCTACCGGGGCTCAAACTCACAATCTACCACACCCGAGGCGAGCACGCTAACCATAACTCACAATCTACCACACCCGAGGCGAGCACGCTAACCATAACTCACAATCTACCACACCCGAGGCGATCACGCTAACCATAACTCACAATCTACCACACCCGAGGCGAGCACGCTAACCATAACTCACAATCTACCACACCCGAGGCGAGCACGCTAACCATAACTCACAATCTACCACACCCGAGGCGAGCACGCTAACCATAACTCACAATCTACCACACCCGAGGCGAGCACGCTAACCATAACTCACAATCTACCACACCCGAGGCGAGCACGCTAACCATAACTCACAATCTACCACACCCGAGGCGAGCACGCTAACCATAACTCACAATCTACCACACCCGAGGCGAGCACGCTAACCATAACTCACAATCTACCACACCCGAGGCGAGCACGCTAACCATAACTCACAATCTACCACACCCGAGGCGAGCACGCTAACCATAACTCACAATCTACCACACCCGAGGCGAGCACGCTAACCATAACTCACAATCTACCACACCCGAGGCGAGCACGCTAACCATAACTCACAATCTACCACACCCGAGGCGAGCACGCTAACCATAACTCACAATCTACCACACCCGAGGCGAGCACGCTAACCATAACTCACAATCTACCACACCCGAGGCGAGCACGCTAACCATAACTCACAATCTACCACACCCGAGGCGAGCACGCTAACCATAACTCACAATCTACCACACCCGAGGCGAGCACGCTAACCATAACTCACAATCTACCACACCCGAGGCGAGCACGCTAACCATAACTCACAATCTACCACACCCGAGGCGAGCACGCTAACCATAACTCACAATCTACCACACCCGAGGCGAGCACGCTAACCATAACTCACAATCTACCACACCCGAGGCGAGCACGCTAACCATAACTCACAATCTACCACACCCGAGGCGAGCACGCTAACCATAACTCACAATCTACCACACCCGAGGCGAGCACGCTAACCATAACTCACAATCTACCACACCCGAGGCGAGCACGCTAACCATAACTCACAATCTACCACACCCGAGGCGAGCACGCTAACCATAACTCACAATCTACCACACCCGAGGCGACCACGCTAACCATAACTCACAATCTACCACACCCGAGGCGACCACGCTAACCATAACTCACAATCTACCACACCCGAGGCGAGCACGCTAACCATAACTCACAATCTACCACACCCGAGGCGAGCACGCTAACCATAACTCACAATCTACCACACCCGAGGCGAGCACGCTAACCATAACTCACAATCTACCACACCCGAGGCGAGCACGCTAACCATAACTCACAATCTACCACACCCGAGGCGACCACGCTAACCATAACTCACAATCTACCACACCCGAGGCGAGCACGCTAACCATAACTCACAATCTACCACACCCGAGGCGAGCACGCTAACCATAACTCACAATCTACCACACCCGAGGCGAGCACGCTAACCATAACTCACAATCTACCACACCCGAGGCGAGCACGCTAACCATAACTCACAATCTACCACACCCGAGGCGAGCACGCTAACCATAACTCACAATCTACCACACCCGAGGCGACCACGCTAACCATAACTCACAATCTACCACACCCGAGGCGAGCACGCTAACCATAACTCACAATCTACCACACCCGAGGCGAGCACGCTAACCATAACTCACAATCTACCACACCCGAGGCGAGCACGCTAACCATAACTCACAATCTACCACACCCGAGGCGAGCACGCTAACCATAACTCACAATCTACCACACCCGAGGCGACCACGCTAACCATAACTCACAATCTACCACACCCGAGGCGAGCACGCTAACCATAACTCACAATCTACCACACCCGAGGCGAGCACGCTAACCATAACTCACAATCTACCACACCCGAGGCGAGCACGCTAACCATAACTCACAATCTACCACACCCGAGGCGAGCACGCTAACCATAACTCACAATCTACCACACCCGAGGCGAGCACGCTAACCATAACTCACAATCTACCACACCCGAGGCGAGCACGCTAACCATAACTCACAATCTACCACACCCGAGGCGAGCACGCTAACCATAACTCACAATCTACCACACCCGAGGCGAGCACGCTAACCATAACTCACAATCTACCACACCCGAGGCGAGCACGCTAACCATAACTCACAATCTACCACACCCGAGGCGAGCACGCTAACCATAACTCACAATCTACCACACCCGAGGCGAGCACGCTAACCATAACTCACAATCTACCACACCCGAGGCGAGCACGTTAACCATAACTCACAATCTACCACACCCGAGGCGAGCACGCTAACCATAACTCACAATCTACCACACCCGAGGCGAGCACGCTAACCATAACTCACAATCTACCACACCCGAGGCGAGCACGCTAACCATAACTCACAATCTACCACACCCGAGGCGAGCACGCTAACCATAACTCACAATCTACCACACCCGAGGCGAGCACGCTAACCATAACTCACAATCTACCACACCCGAGGCGAGCACGCTAACCATAACTCACAATCTACCACACCCGAGGCGAGCACGCTAACCATAACTCACAATCTACCACACCCGAGGCGAGCACGCTAACCATAACTCACAATCTACCACACCCGAGGCGAGCACGCTAACCATAACTCCATCGATGTGGTTTATATTGTATGTAATCCAAAAGTCAGTGTGAAAGTGCCATCGTGTTAAAAGATTAGTAGAGACAATAGGTACAGAACAGAGTCTGTATAAAAGTTGTCTCTAATGATTGGCTGATTACCTAATTGTGACATTAATGTAGCTTGTGGCGTTTAAATTATCAATGACGAGAACCCGCTATTGATCAATACCAATAAGAGAAAACAGTACAGCTAAATCACAAACGTGACAGACAATACCGATAAAATATAGATATATATAAACACTTAACATATGTTTTGGCAGTAATTGTGATGTACACAAAACACACTAACATCCACACAATATAGATGTACCGGGAACTGTTGTTTATTGATATGTTATATAAATTGAACAATAAAAACTTATGATACTATGAAATTATTTCATTATATCTATCGTGTACCACTTGTCTACAAACTATGGCGATCAATTCAACGCAAAGTGCATTTTGTATTTTAATATGAGACGGAACGAACCCATATTCAAACCATTGCATGCAAGTTAACATCTCATTTTCAGTCAATTAATGGCAGCGAAAGCAAATAAAAATCAAAAAAATAAAATCATCAGTAAGTGGAACAGATATAAATATCAAATGTAATACGTAAATGACATTTATTGAGAGAATATAGAATGACGATATCCACTTGATGTTATATAGTTATTATTAATGTAGAATGACGATATCCACTTGATGTTATATAGTTATTATTAATGTAGAATGACGATATCCACTTGATGTTATATAGTTATTATTAATGTAGAATGACGATATCCACTTGATGTTATATAGTTATTATTAATGTAGAATGACGATATCCACTTGATGTTATATAGTTATTATTAATGTAGAATGACGATATCCACTTGATGTTATATAGTTATTATTAATGTAGAATGACGATATCCACTTGATGTTATATAGTTATTATTAATGTAGAATGACGATATCCACTTGATGTTATATAGTTATTATTAATGTAGAATGATGATATCCACATGATGTTATATAGTTATTATTAATGTAGAATGACGATATCCACTTGATGTTATATAGTTATTATTAATGTAGAATGACGATATCCACTTGATGTTATATAGTTATTATTAATGTAGAATGACGATATCCACATGATGTTATATAGTTATTATTAATGTAGAATGACGATATCCACTTGATGTTATATAGTTATTATTAATGTAGAATGACGATATCCACTTGATGTTATATAGTTATTATTAATGTAGAATGACGATATCCACTTGATGTTATATAGTTATTATTAATGTAGAATGACGATATCCACTTGATGTTATATAGTTATTATTAATGTAGAATGATGATATCCACATGATGTTATATAGTTATTATTAATGTAGAATGATGATATCCACTTGATGTTATATAGTTATTATTAATGTAGAATGACGATATCCACATGATGTTATATAGTTATTATTAATGTAGAATGACGATATCCACATGATGTTATATAGTTATTATTAATGTAGAATGATGATATCCACTTGATGTTATATAGTTATTATTAATGTAGAATGATGATATCCACTTGATGTTATATAGTTATTATTAATGTAGAATGACGATATCCACATGATGTTATATAGTTATTATTAATGTAGAATGATGATATCCACATGATGTTATATAGTTATTATTAATGTAGAATGATGATATCCACTTGATGTTATATAGTTATTATTAATGTAGAATGACGATATCCACATGATGTTATATAGTTATTATTAATGTAGAATGACGATATCCACATGATGTTATATAGTTATTATTAATGTAGAATGACGATATCCACTTGATGTTATATAGTTATTATTAATGTAGAATGATGATATCCACATGATGTTATATAGTTATTATTAATGTAGAATGATGATATCCACTTGATGTTATATAGTTATTATTAATGTAGAATGACGATATCCACATGATGTTATATAGTTATTATTAATGTAGAATGACGATATCCACATGATGTTATATAGTTATTATTAATGTAGAATGACGATATCCACTTGATGTTATATAGTTATTATTAATGTAGAATGATGATATCCACATGATGTTATATAGTTATAATTAATGTAGAATGACGATATCCACTTGATGTTATATAGTTATTATTAATGTAGAATGACGATATCCACTTGATGTTATATAGTTATTATTAATGTAGAATGATGATATCCACATGATGTTATATAGTTATTATTAATGTAGAATGACGATATCCACATGATGTTATATAGTTATTATTAATGTAGAATGAGGATATCCACATGATGTTATATAGTTATTATTAATGTAGAATGATGATATCCACTTGATGTTATATAGTTATTATTAATGTAGAATGATGATATCCACATGATGTTATATAGTTATTATTAATGTAGAAATAAATACCTTTCCTGAAGTATGTATGCCTTTCCACATACTGAAGTAACAAATGACGTATACTCCAAGAAGACATAAAGCAATCTGCCAATTAATTGATCCAACACCAAATATACCACTGCTCTGGTGAAGTTTTAACATGCCACGACTGTAACGAAATATGTTTTTTATTAATACACACAATCATTGTTATCATAACAGAACTGAAAAACAAATAGCAAGGTCCTATAATACCGTGGTAATTAAATTTATCAAATAGTGACAAAAATTTGTTGAAATAGCACGTGAATACACGGTGCTAAAGAACCAGAGGTACCATAGGACTGAATAATAAACATATTAAAACTGAAGTAGCTTATATATATAGGTTTATGGTGTTTAACGCCACTTTCAACACTATTTCAGTTATATCGTGGCTCTTGTATAGATAATAAACTACTATTCGTAAAATATCAACATAGTTGGTTTTGTGGGTTATTCAGAAATTTTAGTTGCTGATGAACCAATGTGTTTTGTGTTTTCGTCGACACAGTTGGTAGGCGTGCTTCAACAATGATACAATTAAATAATAACAAATGGTTAAGTATGTTTCTATCCAAACTAAGGTGCTACACGTGTCAAATATTGATAAAGAAATAAAAAGCAACATACATATTTGCTGTAGGACATCTGTGTTATTAGTATCTACTATCACCACTTGACCAACAAATGATTTAGAGAGTAATAAAATATTAACAGATAACAGGAAATAAGGCATCGGAATAAAACAGATGCATGTGGGTTATTTGTAAATAGGGTTTGCACACAGTAGTATATTTTTTATTTCATTGTATACAGCTGTTATCAAATATTACAATATAACTTTTATGAGTACAATTAAATATTTGTATGTAATACAGTATAACTATACATAGATAATACCCGTAGTGATAAGGAAACCCTTTACATAGATAATACCCGTAGTGATAAGGACACCCTTTACATAGATAATACCCGTAGTGATAAGGACACCCTTAACATAGATAACACCCGTAGTAATAAGGACACCCTTTACATAGATAATACCCGTAGTAATAAGGACACCCTTTACATAGATAATACCCGTAGTAATAAGGACACCCTTTACATAGATAATACCCGTAGTAATAAGGACACCCTTTACATAGATAATATCCGTAGTAATAAGAACACCCTTTACATAGATAATACCCGTAGTGATAAGGACACCCTTTACATAGATAATACCCGTAGTAATAAGGACACCCTTTACATAGATAATACCCGTAGTAATAAGGACACCCTTTACATAGATAATACCCGTAGTAATAAGGACATCCTTTACATAGATAATACCCGTAGTAATAAGGACACCCTTTACATAGATAATACCCGTAGTGATAAGGACACCCTTTACATAGATAATACCCGTAGTGATAAGGACACCCTTTACATAGATAATACCCGTAGTAATAAGGACACCCTTTACATAGATAATACCCGTAGTGATAAGGACACCCTTTACATAGATAATACCCGTAGTAATAAGGACACCCTTTACATAGATAATACCCGTAGTGATAAGGACACCCTTTACATAGATAATACCCGTAGTAATAAGGACATCCTTTACATAGATAATACCCGTAGTTATAAGGACATCCTTTACATAGATAATACCCGTAGTGATAAGGACACCCTTTACATAGATAATACCCGTAGTAATAAGGACACCCTTTACATAGATAATACCCGTAGTGATAAGGACACCCTTTACATAGATAATACCCGTAGTAATAAGGACACCCTTTACATAGATAATACCCGTAGTAATAAGGACACCCATTACATAGATAATACCCGTAGTAATAAGGACACCCTTTACATAGATAATACCCGTAGTGATAAGGACACCCTTTACATAGATAATACCCGTAGTGATAAGGACACCCTTTACATAGATAATACCTGTAGTAATAAGGACACCCTTTACATAGATAATACCCGTAGTGATAAGGACACCCTTTACATAGATAATACCCATAGTAATAAGGACACCCTTTACATAGATAATACCCGTAGTGATAAGGATACCCTTTAAATAGATAATACCCGTAGTGATAAGGACACCCTTTACATAGATAATACCCGTAGTAATAAGGACACCCTTTACATAGATAATACCCGTAGTGATAAGGACACCCTTTACATAGATAATACCCGTAGTGATAAGGACACCCTTTACATAGATAATCCCCGTAGTGATAAGGACATCCTTTACATAGATAATACCCGTAGTGATAAGGACACCCTTTACATAGATAATACCCGTAGTAATAAGGACACCCTTTACATAGATAATACCCGTAGTAATAAGGACACCCTTTACATAGATAATACCCGTAGTGATAAGGACACCCTTTACATAGATAATACCCGTAATAATAAGGACACCCTTTACATAGATAATACCCGTAGTGATAAGGACACCCTTTACATAGATAATACCCGTAGTAATAAGGACACCCTTTACATAGATAATACCAGTAGTGATAAGGACACCCTTTACATAGATAATACCCGTAGTAATAAGGACACCCTTTACATAGATAATACCCGTAGTGATAAGGACACCCTTTACATAGATAATACCCGAAGTGATAATACCCGTAGTAATAAGGACACCCTTTATATAGATAATACCCGTAGTAATAAGGACACCCTTTATATCGATAATACCCGTAGTAATAAGGACACCCTTTACATAGATAATACCCGTATTATAAGGACACCCTTTACATAGATAATACCCGTAGTGATAAGGACACCCTTTACATAGATAATACCAGTAGTGATAAGGACACCCTTTACATAGATAATACCCGTAGTAATAAGGACACCCTTTACATAGATAATACCCGTAGTGATAAGGACACCCTTTACATAGATAATACCCGTAGTAATAAGGACACCCTTTACATAGATAATACCCGTAGTAATAAGGACACCCTTTACATAGATAATACCCGTAGTAATAAGGACACCCTTTACATAGATAATACCCGTAGTAATAAGGACACCCTTTACATAGATAATACCCGTAGTAATAAGAACACCCTTTACATAGATAATACCCGTAGTGATAAGGACACCCTTTACATAGATAATACCCGTAGTAATAAGGACACCCTTTACATAGATAATACCCGTAGTAATAAGGACACCCTTTACATAGATAATACCCGTAGTGATAAGGACATCCTTTACATAGATAATACCCGTAGTAATAAGGACACCCTTTACATAGATAATACCCGTAGTGATAAGGACACCCTTTACATAGATAATACCCGTAGTGATAAGGACACCCTTTACATAGAAAATACCCGTAGTAATAAGGACACCCTTTACATAGATAATACCCGTAGTGATAAGGACACCCTTTACATAGATAATACCCGTAGTAATAAGGACACCCTTTACATAGATAATACCCGTAGTGATAAGGACAACCTTTACATAGATAATACCCGTAGTAATAAGGACATCCTTTACATAGATAATACCCGTAGTTATAAGGACATCTTTTACATAGATAATACCCGTAGTGATAAGGACACCCTTTACATAGATAATACCTGTAGTAATAAGGACACCCTTTACATAGATAATACCCGTAGTGATAAGGACACCCTTTACATAGATAATACCCGTAGTAATAAGGACACCCTTTACATAGATAATACCCGTAGTAATAAGGACACCCTTTACATAGATAATACCCGTAGTGATAAGGACACCCTTTACATAGATAATACCCGTAGTGATAAGGACACCCTTTACATAGATAATACCCGTAGTGATAAGGACACCCTTTACATAGATAATACCTGTAGTAATAAGGACACCCTTTACATAGATAATACCCGTAGTGATAAGGACACCCTTTACATAGATAATACCCGTAGTAATAAGGACACCCTTTACATAGATAATACCCGTAGTGATAAGGATACCCTTTACATAGATAATACCCGTAGTGATAAGGACACCCTTTACATAGATAATACCCGTAGTAATAAGGACACCCTTTACATAGATAATACCCGTAGTGATAAGGACACCCTTTACATAGATAATACCCGTAGTGATAAGGACACCCTTTACATAGATAATCCCCGTAGTGATAAGGACACCCTTTACATAGATAATACCCGTAGTGATAAGGACACCCTTTACATAGATAATACCCGTAGTAATAAGGACACCCTTTACATAGATAATACCCGTAGTAATAAGGACACCCTTTACATAGATAATACCCGTAGTGATAAGGACACCCTTTACATAGATAATACCCGTAATAATAAGGACACCCTTTACATAGATAATACCCGTAGTGATAAGGACACCCTTTACATAGATAATACCCGTAGTAATAAGGACACCCTTTACATAGATAATACCCGTAGTGATAAGGACACCCTTTACATAGATAATACCCGTAGTAATAAGGACACCCTTTACATAGATAATACCCGTAGTGATAAGGACACCCTTTACATAGATAATACCCGAAGTGATAATACCCGTAGTAATAAGGACACCCTTTATATAGATAATACCCGTAGTAATAAGGACACCCTTTATATCGATAATACCCGTAGTAATAAGGACACCCTTTACATAGATAATACCCGTATTATAAGGACACCCTTTACATAGATAATACCCGTAGTGATAAGGACACCCTTTACATAGATAATACCAGTAGTGATAAGGACACCCTTTACATAGATAATACCCGTAGTAATAAGGACACCCTTTACATAGATAATACCCGTAGTGATAAGGACACCCTTTACATAGATAATACCCGTAGTAATAAGGACACCCTTTACATAAATAATACCCGTAGTGATAAGGACACCCTTTACATAGATAATACCCGTAGTAATAAGGACACCCTTTACATAGATAATACCCGTAGTGATAAGGACACCCTTTACATAGATAATACCCGTAGAGATAAGGACACCCTTTACATAGATAATACCCGTAGTGATAAGGACACCCTTTACATAGATAATACCCGTAGTAATAAGGACACCCTTTACATAGATAATACCCGTAGTGATAAGGACACCCTTTACATAGATAATACCCGTAGTGATAAGGACACCCTTTACATAGTTAATACCCGTAATAATAAGGACACCCTTTACATAGATAATACCCGTAGTGATAAGGACACCCTTTACATAGATAATACCCGTAGTGATAAGGACACCCTTTACATAGATAATACCCGTAGTAATAAGGACACCCTTTACATAGATAATACCCGTAGTAATAAGGACACCCTTTACATAGATAATACCCGTAGTAATAAGGACACCCTTTACATAGATAATACCCGTGGTGATAATACCCGTAGTAATAAGGACACCCTTTACATAGATAATACCCGTAGTGATAAGGACACCCTTTACATAGATAATACCCGTAGTAATAAGGACACCCTTTACATAGATAATACCCGTTGTAATAAGGACACCCTTTACATAGATAATACCCGTAGTGATAAGGACACCCTTTACAAAGATAATACCCGTAGTGATAAGGACACCCTTTACATAGATAATACCCGTAGTGATAAGGACACCCTTTACATAGATAATACCCGTAGTGATAAGGACACCCTTTACATAGATAATACCCGTAGTAATAAGGACACCCTTTACATAGATAATACCCGTAGTAATAAGGACACCCTTTACATAGATAATACCCGTAGTGATAAGGACACCATTTACATAGATAATACCCGTAGTAATAAGGACACCCTTTACATAGATAATACCCGTAGTGATAAGGACACCCTTTACATAGATAATACCCGTAGTGATAAGGACACCCTTTACATAGATAATACCCGTAGTGATAAGGACACCCTTTACATAGATAATACCCGTAGTGATAAGGACACCCTTTACATAGATAATACCCGTAGTGATAATACCCGTAGTAATAAGGACGCCCTTTACATAGATAATACCCGTAGTGATAAGGACACCCTTTACATAGATAATACCCGTAGTGATAAGGACACCCTTTACATAGATAATATCCGTAGTGATAAGGACACCCTTTACATAGATAATACCCGTAGTAATAAGGACACCCTTTACATAGATAATACCCGTAGTAATAAGGACACCCTTTATATAGATAATACCCGTAGTAATAAGGACACCCTTTAAATAGATAATACCCGTAGTAATAAGGACACCCTTTACATAGATAATACCCGTAGTGATAAGGACACCCTTTACATAGATAATACCCGTAGTGATAATACCCGTAGTAATAAGGACACCCTTTACATAGATAATACCCGTAGTAATAAGGACACCCTTTACATAGATAATACCCGTAGTGATAAGGACACCCTTTACATAGATAATACCCGTAGTGATAAGGACACCCCTTTAAATAGATAATACCCGTGGTAATAAGGACACCCTTTACATAGATAATACCCGTAGTGATAAGGACACCCTTTACATAGATAATACCCGTAGTGATAAGGACACCTTTTACATAGATAATACCCGTTGTAATAAGGACACCCTTTACATAGATAATACCCGTAGTAATAAGGACACCCTTTACATAGATAATACCCGTAGTAATAAGGACACCCTTTACATAGATAATACCCGTAGTGATAAGGACACCCTTTACATAGTTAATACCCGTAGTAATAAGGACACCCTTTACATAGATAATACCCGTAGTAATAAGGACACCCTTTACATAGATAATACCCGTAGTGATAAGGACACCCTTTACATAGATAATACCCGTAGTGATAATACCCGTAGTAATAAGGACACCCTTTACATAGATAATACCCGTAGTAATAAGGACACCCTTTACATAGATAATACCCGTAGTGATAAGGACACCATTTACATAGATAATACCCGTAGTGATAAGGACACGCTTTACATAGATAATTCCCGTAGTGATAAGGACACCCTTTACATAGATAATACCCGTAGTGATAAGGACACCCTTTACATAGATAATACCCGTAGTAATAAGGACACCCTTTACATAGATAATACCCGTAGTGATAAGGAAACCCTTTACATAGATAATACCCGTACTGATAAGGACACGCTTTACATAGATAATACCCGTAGTGATAAGGACACCCTTTACATAGATAATACCCGTAGTAATAAGGACACCCTTTACATAGATAATACCCGTAGTGATAAGGACACCTTTACATAGATAATACACGTAGTGATAAGGACACCTTTTACATAGATAATACCTGTAGTGATAAGGACACCCTTTACATAGATAATACCCGTAGTGATAAGGACACCCTTTACATAGATAATACCCGTAGTGATAATACCCGTAGTAATAAGGACACCCTTTACATAGATAATACCCGTAGTAATAAGGACACCCTTTATATAGATAATACCCGTAGTAATAAGGACACCCTTTACATAGATAATACCCGTAGTGATAAGGACACCCTTTACATAGATAATACCCGTAGTAATAAAGACACCCTTTACATAGATAATACCCGTAGTAATAAGGACACCCTTTACATAGATAATACCCGTAGTGATAAGGACACCCTTTACATAGATAATATCCGTAGTGATAAGGACATCCTTTACATAGATAATACCCGTAGTAATAAGGACACCCTTTACATAGATAATACCCGTAGTGATAATACCCGTAGTAATAAGGACACCCTTTACATAGATAATACCCGTAGTAATAAGGACAACCTTTACATAGATAATACCCGTAGTAATAAGGACACCCTTTACATAGATAATACCCGTAGTAATAAGGACACCCTTTACATAGATAATACCCGTGGTGATAATACCCGTAGTAATAAGGACACCCTTTACATAGATAATACCCGTAGTGATAAGGACACCCTTTACATAGATAATACCCGTAGTAATAAGGACACCCTTTACATAGATAATACCCGTTGTAATAAGGACACCCTTTACATAGATAATACCCGTAGTGATAAGGACACCCTTTACATATATAATACCCTTTGTAATAAGGACACCCTTTACATAGATAATACCCGTAGTGATAAGGACACCCTTTACATAGATAATACCCGTAGTGATAAGGACACCCTTTACATAGATAATACCCGTAGTGATAAGGACACCCTTTACATAGATAATACCCGTAGTGATAAGGACACCCTTTACATAGATAATACCCGTAGTAATAAGGACACCCTTTACATAGATAATACCCGTAGTAATAAGGACACCCTTTACATAGATAATACCCGTAGTGATAAGGACACCCTTTACATAGATAATACCCGTAGTGATAAGGACACCCTTTACATAGATAATACCCGTAGTGATAATACCCGTAGTAATAAGGAAGCCCTTTACATAGATAATACCCGTAGTGATAAGGACACCCTTTACATAGATAATATCCGTAGTGATAAGGACACCCTTTACATAGATAATACCCGTAGTAATAAGGACACTCTTTACATAGATAATACCCGTAGTAATAAGGACACCCTTTACATAGATAATACCCGTAGTAATAAGGACACCCTTTAAATAGATAATACCCGTAGTAATAAGGACACTCTTTACATAGATAATACCCGTAGTGATAAGGACACCCTTTACATAGATAATACCCGTAGTGATAAGGACACCCTTTACATAGATAATACCCGTAGTAATAAGGACACCCTTTACATAGATAATACCCGTAGTGATAAGGACACCCTTTACATAGATAATACCCGTAGTGATAAGGACACCCTTTACATAGATAATACCCGTAGTGATAAGGACACCCTTTACATAGATAATACCCGTAGTAATAAGGACACCCTTTACATAGATAATACCCGTAGTGATAAGGACACCCTTTACATAGATAATACCCGTAGTGATAAGGACACCCTTTACATAGATAATACCCGTAGTGATAAGGACACCCTTTACATAGATAATACCCGTAGTAATAAGGACACCCTTTACATAGATAATACCCGTAGTGATAAGGACACCCTTTACATAGATAATACCCGTAGTGATAAGGACACCCTTTACATAGATAATACCCGTAGTGATAAGGACACCCTTTACATAGATAATACCCGTAGTGATAATACCCGTATTAATAAGGACACCCTTTACATAGATAATACCCGTAGTAATAAGGACACCCTTTACATAGATAATACCCGTAGTGATAAGGACACGCTTTACATAGATAATACCCGTAGTGATAAGGACACCCTTTACATAGATAATACCCGTAGTGATAAGGACACCCTTTACATAGATAATACCCGTAGTAATAAGGACACCCTTTACATAGATAATACCCGTAGTGATAAGGACACCCTTTACATAGATAATACCCGTAGTGATAAGGACACGCTTTACATAGATAATACCCGTAGTGATAAGGACACCCTTTACATAGATAATACCCGTAGTGATAAGGACACCCTTTACATAGATAATACCCGTAGTAATAAGGACACCCTTTACATAGATAATACCCGTAGTGATAAGGACACCCTTTACATAGATAATACCCGTAGTGATAAGGACACCCTTTACATAGATAATACCTGTAGTGATAAGGACACCCTTTACATAGATAATACCCGTAGTGATAAGGACACCCTTTACATAGATAATACCCGTAGTGATAATACCCGTAGTAATAAGGACACCTTTACATAGATAATACCCGTAGTGATAAGGACACCCTTTACATAGATAATATCCGTAGTGATAAGGACACCCTTTACATAGATAATACCCGTAGTGATAAGGACACCCTTTACATAGATAATACCCGTAGTGATAAGGACACCCTTTACATAGATAATACCCGTAGTGATAAGGACACCCTTTACATAGATAATACCCGTAGTAATAAGGACACCCTTTACATAGATAATACCCGTAGTGATAAGGACACCCTTTACATAGATAATACCCGTAGTGATAATACCCGTAGTAATAAGGACGCCCTTTACATAGATAATACCCGTAGTGATAAGGACACCCTTTACATAGATAATACCCGTAGTGATAAGGACATCCTTTACATAGATAATACCCGTAGTGATAAGGACACCCTTTACATAGATAATACCCGTAGTAATAAGGACACCCTTTACATAGATAATAACCGTAGTAATAAGGACACCCTTTAAATAGATAATACCCGTAGTAAAAAGAACACTCTTTACATAGATAATACCCGTAGTGATAAGGACACCCTTTACATAGATAATACCCGTAGTGATAAGGACACCCTTTACATAGATAATACCCGTAGTAATAAGGACACCCTTTACATAGATAATACCCGTAGTAATAAGGACACCCTTTATATAGATAATACCCGTAGTAATAAGGACACCCTTTAAATAGATAATACCCGTAGTAATAAGGACACCCTTTACATAGATAATACCCGTAGTGATAAGGACACCCTTTACATAGATAATACCCGTAGTGATAATACCCGTAGTAATAAGGACACCCTTTACATAGATAATACCCGTAGTAATAAGGACACCCTTTACATAGATAATACCCGTAGTGATAAGGACACCCTTTACATAGATAATACCCATAGTGATAAGGACACCCTTTAAATAGATAATACCCGTGGTAATAAGGACACCCTTTACATAGATAATACCCGTAGTGATAAGGACACCCTTTACATAGATAATACCCGTAGTGATAAGGACACCTTTTACATAGATAATACCCGTTGTAATAAGGACACCCTTTACATAGATAATACCCGTAGTAATAAGGACACCCTTTACATAGATAATACCCGTAGTAATAAGGACACCCTTTACATAGATAATACCCGTAGTGATAAGGACACCCTTTACATAGTTAATACCCGTAGTAATAAGGACACCCTTTACATAGATAATACCCGTAGTAATAAGGACACCCTTTACATAGATAATACCCGTAGTGATAAGGACACCCTTTACATAGATAATACCCGTAGTGATAATACCCGTAGTAATAAGGACACCCTTTACATAGATAATACCCGTAGTAATAAGGACACCCTTTACATAGATAATACCCGTAGTGATAAGGACACCATTTACATAGATAATACCCGTAGTGATAAGGACACGCTTTACATAGATAATACCCGTAGTGATAAGGACACCCTTTACATAGATAATACCCGTAGTGATAAGGACACCCTTTACATAGATAATACCCGTAGTAATAAGGACACCCTTTACATAGATAATACCCGTAGTGATAAGGACACCCTTTACATAGATAATACCCGTAGTGATAAGGACACGCTTTACATAGATAATACCCGTAGTGATAAGGACACCCTTTACATAGATAATACCCGTAGTAATAAGGACACCCTTTACATAGATAATACCCGTAGTGATAAGGACACCCTTTACATAGATAATACACGTAGTGATAAGGACACCTTTTACATAGATAATACCTGTAGTGATAAGGACACCCTTTACATAGATAATACCCGTAGTGATAAGGACACCCTTTACATAGATAATACCCGTAGTGATAATACCCGTAGTAATAAGGACACCCTTTACATAGATAATACCCGTAGTAATAAGGACACCCTTTATATAGATAATACCCGTAGTAATAAGGACACCCTTTACATAGATAATACCCGTAGTGATAAGGACACCCTTTACATAGATAATATCCGTAGTAATAAAGACACCCTTTACATAGATAATACCCGTAGTAATAAGGACACCCTTTACATAGATAATACCCGTAGTGATAAGGACACCCTTTACATAGATAATATCCGTAGTGATAAGGACATCCTTTACATAGATAATACCCGTAGTAATAAGGACACCCTTTACATAGATAATACCCGTAGTGATAATACCCGTAGTAATAAGGACACCCTTTACATAGATAATACCCGTAGTAATAAGGACACCCTTTACATAGATAATACCCGTAGTAATAAGGACACCCTTTACATAGATAATACCCGTGGTGATAATACCCGTAGTAATAAGGACACCCTTTACATAGATAATACCCGTAGTGATAAGGACACCCTTTACATAGATAATACCCGTAGTAATAAGGACTCCCTTTACATAGATAATACCCGTTGTAATAAGGACACCCTTTACATAGATAATACCCGTAGTGATAAGGACACCCTTTACATAGATAATACTCGTAGTAATAAGGACACCCTTTACATAGATAATACCCGTAGTAATAAGGACACCCTTTACATAGATAATACCCTTTGTAATAAGGACACCCTTTACATAGATAATACCCGTAGTGATAAGGACACCCTTTACATAGATAATACCCGTAGTGATAAGGACACCCTTTACATAGATAATACCCGTAGTGATAAGGACACCCTTTACATAGATAATACCCGTAGTGATAAGGACACCCTTTACATAGATAATACCCGTAGTAATAAGGAAACCCTTTACATAGATAATACCCGTAGTAATAAGGACACCCTTTACATAGATAATACCCGTAGTGATAAGGACACCATTTACATATATAATACCCGTAGTAATAAGGACACCCTTTACATAGATAATACCCGTAGTGATAAGGACACCCTTTACATAGATAATACCCGTAGTGATAAGGACACCCTTTACATAGATAATACCCGTAGTGATAAGGACACCCTTTACATAGATAATACCCGTAGTGATAATACCCGTAGTAATAAGGAAGCCCTTTACATAGATAATACCCGTAGTGATAAGGACACCCTTTACATAGATAATATCCGTAGTGATAAGGACACCCTTTACATAGATAATACCCGTAGTAATAAGGACACTCTTTACATAGATAATACCCGTAGTAATAAGGACACCCTTTATATAGATAATACCCGTAGTAATAAGGACACCCTTTAAATAGATAATACCCGTAGTAATAAGGACACTCTTTACATAGATAATACCCGTAGTGATAAGGACACCCTTTACATAGATAATACCCGTAGTAATAAGGACACCCTTTACATAGATAATACCCGTAGTGATAAGGACACCCTTTACATAGATAATACCCATAGTGATAAGGACACCCTTTAAATAGATAATACCCGTGGTAATAAGGACACCCTTTACATAGATAATACCCGTAGTGATAAGGACACCCTTTACATAGATAATACCCGTAGTGATAAGGACACCTTTTACATAGATAATACCCGTTGTAATAAGGACACCCTTTACATAGATAATACCCGTAGTAATAAGGACACCCTTTACATAGATAATACCCGTAGTAATAAGGACACCCTTTACATAGATAATACCCGTAGTGATAAGGACACCCTTTACATAGTTAATACCCGTAGTAATAAGGACACCCTTTACATAGATAATACCCGTAGTAATAAGGACACCCTTTACATAGATAATACCCGTAGTGATAAGGACACCCTTTACATAGATAATACCCGTAGTGATAATACCCGTAGTAATAAGGACACCCTTTACATAGATAATACCCGTAGTAATAAGGACACCCTTTACATAGATAATACCCGTAGTGATAAGGACACCATTTACATAGATAATACCCGTAGTGATAAGGACACGCTTTACATAGATAATACCCGTAGTGATAAGGACACCCTTTACATAGATAATACCCGTAGTGATAAGGACACCCTTTACATAGATAATACCCGTAGTAATAAGGACACCCTTTACATAGATAATACCCGTAGTGATAAGGACACCCTTTACATAGATAATACCCGTAGTGATAAGGACACGCTTTACATAGATAATACCCGTAGTGATAAGGACACCCTTTACATAGATAATACCCGTAGTAATAAGGACACCCTTTACATAGATAATACCCGTAGTGATAAGGACACCCTTTACATAGATAATACACGTAGTGATAAGGACACCTTTTACATAGATAATACCTGTAGTGATAAGGACACCCTTTACATAGATAATACCCGTAGTGATAAGGACACCCTTTACATAGATAATACCCGTAGTGATAATACCCGTAGTAATAAGGACACCCTTTACATAGATAATACCCGTAGTAATAAGGACACCCTTTATATAGATAATACCCGTAGTAATAAGGACACCCTTTACATAGATAATACCCGTAGTGATAAGGACACCCTTTACATAGATAATATCCGTAGTAATAAAGACACCCTTTACATAGATAATACCCGTAGTAATAAGGACACCCTTTACATAGATAATACCCGTAGTGATAAGGACACCCTTTACATAGATAATATCCGTAGTGATAAGGACATCCTTTACATAGATAATACCCGTAGTAATAAGGACACCCTTTACATAGATAATACCCGTAGTGATAATACCCGTAGTAATAAGGACACCCTTTACATAGATAATACCCGTAGTAATAAGGACACCCTTTACATAGATAATACCCGTAGTAATAAGGACACCCTTTACATAGATAATACCCGTGGTGATAATACCCGTAGTAATAAGGACACCCTTTACATAGATAATACCCGTAGTGATAAGGACACCCTTTACATAGATAATACCCGTAGTAATAAGGACTCCCTTTACATAGATAATACCCGTTGTAATAAGGACACCCTTTACATAGATAATACCCGTAGTGATAAGGACACCCTTTACATAGATAATACTCGTAGTAATAAGGACACCCTTTACATAGATAATACCCGTAGTAATAAGGACACCCTTTACATAGATAATACCCTTTGTAATAAGGACACCCTTTACATAGATAATACCCGTAGTGATAAGGACACCCTTTACATAGATAATACCCGTAGTGATAAGGACACCCTTTACATAGATAATACCCGTAGTGATAAGGACACCCTTTACATAGATAATACCCGTAGTGATAAGGACACCCTTTACATAGATAATACCCGTAGTAATAAGGAAACCCTTTACATAGATAATACCCGTAGTAATAAGGACACCCTTTACATAGATAATACCCGTAGTGATAAGGACACCATTTACATATATAATACCCGTAGTAATAAGGACACCCTTTACATAGATAATACCCGTAGTGATAAGGACACCCTTTACATAGATAATACCCGTAGTGATAAGGACACCCTTTACATAGATAATACCCGTAGTGATAAGGACACCCTTTACATAGATAATACCCGTAGTGATAATACCCGTAGTAATAAGGAAGCCCTTTACATAGATAATACCCGTAGTGATAAGGACACCCTTTACATAGATAATATCCGTAGTGATAAGGACACCCTTTACATAGATAATACCCGTAGTAATAAGGACACTCTTTACATAGATAATACCCGTAGTAATAAGGACACCCTTTATATAGATAATACCCGTAGTAATAAGGACACCCTTTAAATAGATAATACCCGTAGTAATAAGGACACTCTTTACATAGATAATACCCGTAGTGATAAGGACACCCTTTACATAGATAATACCCGTAGTGATAAGGACACCCTTTACATAGATAATACCCGTAGTAATAAGGACACCCTTTACATAGATAATACCCGTAGTGATAAGGACACCCTTTACATAGATAATACCCGTAGTGATAAGGACACCCTTTACATAGATAATACCCGTAGTGATAAGGACACCCTTTACATAGATAATACCCGTAGTAATAAGGACACCCTTTACATAGATAATACCCGTAGTGATAAGGACACCCTTTACATAGATAATACCCGTAGTGATAAGGACACCCTTTACATAGATAATACCCGTAGTGATAAGGACACCCTTTACATAGATAATACCCGTAGTGATAAGGACACCCTTTACATAGATAATACCCGTAGTGATAAGGACACCCTTTACATAGATAATACCCGTAGTGATAAGGACACCCTTTACATAGATAATACCCGTAGTGATAAGGACACCCTTTACATAGATAATACCCGTAGTGATAATACCCGTATTAATAAGGACACCCTTTACATAGATAATACCCGTAGTAATAAGGACACCCTTTACATAGATAATACCCGTAGTGATAAGGACACGCTTTACATAGATAATACCCGTAGTGATAAGGACACCCTTTACATAGATAATACCCGTAGTGATAAGGACACCCTTTACATAGATAATACCCGTAGTAATAAGGACACCCTTTACATAGATAATACCCGTAGTGATAAGGACACCCTTTACATAGATAATACCCGTAGTGATAAGGACACGCTTTACATAGATAATACCCGTAGTGATAAGGACACCCTTTACATAGATAATACCCGTAGTGATAAGGACACCCTTTACATAGATAATACCCGTAGTAATAAGGACACCCTTTACATAGATAATACCCGTAGTGATAAGGACACCCTTTACATAGATAATACCCGTAGTGATAAGGACACCCTTTACATAGATAATACCTGTAGTGATAAGGACACCCTTTACATAGATAATACCCGTAGTGATAAGGACACCCTTTACATAGATAATACCCGTAGTGATAATACCCGTAGTAATAAGGACACCCTTTACATAGATAATACCCGTAGTGATAAGGACACCCTTTACATAGATAATATCCGTAGTGATAAGGACACCCTTTACATAGATAATACCCGTAGTGATAAGGACACCATTTACATAGATAATACCCGTAGTGATAAGGACACCCTTTACATAGATAATACCCGTAGTGATAAGGACACCCTTTACATAGATAATACCCGTAGTAATAAGGACACCCTTTACATAGATAATACCCGTAGTGATAAGGACACCCTTTACATAGATAATACCCGTAGTGATAAGGACACCCTTTACATAGATAATACCCGTAGTGATAAGGACACCCTTTACATAGATAATACCCGTAGTAATAAGGACACCCTTTACATAGATAATACCCGTAGTGATAAGGACACCCTTTACATAGATAATACCCGTAGTGATAAGGACACCCTTTACATAGATAATACCCGTAGTGATAAGGACACCCTTTAAATAGATAATACCCGTAGTAATAAGGACACCCTTTACATAGATAATACCTGTAGTGATAAGGACACCCTTTACATAGATAATACCCGTAGTGATAAGGACACCCTTTACATAGATAATACCCGTAGTAATAAGGACACCCTTTACATAGATAATACCCGTAGTGATAAGGACACCCTTTACATAGATAATACCAGTAGTGATAATACCCGTAGTGATAAGGACACCCTTTACATAGATAATACCCGTAGTGATAAGGACACCCTTTACATAGATAATACCCGTAGTGATAAGGACACGCTTTACATAGATAATACCCGTAGTGATAAGGACACCCTTTACATAGATAATACCCGTAGTGATAAGGACACCCTTTACATAGATAATACCCGTAGTAATAAGGACACCCTTTACATAGATAATACCCGTAGTGATAAGGACACCCTTTACATAGATAATACCCGTAGTGATAAGGACACGCTTTACATAGATAATACCCGTAGTGATAAGGACACCCTTTACATAGATAATACCCGTAGTGATAAGGACACCCTTTACATAGATAATACCCGTAGTAATAAGGACACCCTTTACATAGATAATACCCGTAGTGATAAGGACACCCTTTACATAGATAATACACGTAGTGATAAGGACACCCTTTACATAGATAATACCTGTAGTGATAAGGACACCCTTTACATAGATAATACCCGTAGTGATAAGGACACCCTTTACATAGATAATACCCGTAGTGATAAGGACACCCTTTACATAGATAATACCCGTAGTAATAAGGACACCCTTTACATAGATAATATCCGTAGTGATAAGGACACCCTTTACATAGATAATACCCGTAGTGATAAGGACACCCTTTACATAGATAATACCCGTAGTGATAAGGACACCCTTTACATAGATAATACACGTAGTGATAAGGACACCCTTTACATAGATAATACCCGTAGTAATAAGGACACCCTTTAAATAGATAATACCCGTAGTAATAAGGACACCCTTTACATAGATAATACCCGTAGTGATAAGGACACCCTTTACATAGATAATACCCGTAGTGATAAGGACACCCTTTAAATAGATAATACCCGTAGTAATAAGGACACCCTTTACATAGATAATACCCGTAGTGATAAGGACACCCTTTACATAGATAATACCCGTAGTGATAAGGACACCCTTTACATAGATAATACCCGTAGTAATAAGGACACCCTTTACATAGATAATACCCGTAGTGATAAGGACACCCTTTACATAGATAATACCCGTAGTGATAATACCCGTAGTGATAAGGACACCCTTTACATAGATAATACCCGTAGTGATAAGGACACCCTTTACATAGATAATACCCGTAGTGATAATACCCGTAGTAATAAGGACACCCTTTACATAGATAATACCCGTAGTGATAAGGACACCCTTTACATAGATAATACCCGTAGTGATAAGGACACCCTTTACATAGATCATACCCGTAGTGATAAGGACACCATTTACATAGATAATACCCGTATTGATAAGGACACCCTTTACATAGATAATACCCGTAGTGATAAGGACACCCTTTACATAGATAATACCCGTAGTAATAAGGACACCCTTTACATAGATAATACCCGTAGTGATAAGGACACCCTTTACATAGATAATACCCGTAGTGATAAGGACACCCTTTACATAGATAATACCCGTAGTGATAATACCCGTATTAATAAGGACACCCTTTACATAGATAATACCCGTAGTGATAAGGACACCCTTTACATAGATAATACCCGTAGTGATAAGGACACCCTTTACATAGATAATACCCGTAGTGATAAGGACACGCTTTACATAGATAATACCCGTAGTGATAAGGACACCCTTTACATAGATAATACCCGTAGTGATAAGGACACCCTTTACATAGATAATAACCGTAGTAATAAGGACACCCTTTACATAGATAATACCCGTAGTGATAAGGACACCCTTTACATAGATAATACCCGTAGTGATAAGGACACCCTTTACATAGATAATACCCGTAGTGATAAGGACACCCTTTACATAGATAATACCCGTAGTGATAAGGACACCCTTTACATAGATAATACCCGTAGTGATAATACCCGTAGTAATAAGGACACCCTTTACATAGATAATACCCGTAGTGATAAGGACACCCTTTACATAGATAATACCCATAGTGATAAGGACACCCTTTACATTGATAATACCCGTAGTGATAAGGACACCCTTTACATAGATAATATCCGTAGTGATAAGGACACCCTTTACATAGATAATAGCCGTAGTGATAAGGACACCCTTTACATAGATAATACCCGTAGTAATAAGGACACCCTTTACATAGATAATACACGTAGTGATAAGGACACCCTTTACATAGATAATACCCGTAGTGATAAGGACACCCTTTACATAGATAATACCCGTAGTAATAAGGACACCCTTTACATAGATAATACCCGTAGTGATAAGGACACCTTTTACATAGATAATACCCGTAGTGATAATACCCGTAGTGATAAGGACACCCTTTACATAGATAATACCCGTAGTAATAAGGACACCCTTTACATAGATAATACCCGTAATTATAAGGACACCCTTTACATAGATAATACCCGTAGTGATAAGGACACCCTTTACATAGATAATACCCGTAGTGATAAGGACACCCATTACATAGATAATACCCGTTGTGATAATACCCGTAGTGATAAGGACACCCTTTACATAGATAATACCCGTAGTAATAAGGACACCCTTTACATAGATAATACCCGTAGTGATAAGGACACCCTTTACATAGATAATACCCGAAGTAATAAGGACACCCTTTACATAGATAATACCCGTAGTGATAAGGACACCCTTTACATAGATAATACCCGTAGTAATAAGGACACCCTTTACATAGATAATACCCGTACTGATAAGGACACCCTTTACATAGATAATACCCGTAGTAATAAGGACATCCTTTACATAGATAATACCCGTAGTAATAAGGACACCCTTTACATAGATAATACCCGTAGTAATAAGGACACCCTTTACATAGATAATACCCGTAGTAATAAGGACACCCTTTACATAGATAATACCCGTAGTGATAAGGACACCTTTACATAGATAATACCCGTAGTAATAAGGACACCCTTTACATAGATAATACCCGTAGTAATAAGGACACCCTTTACATAGATAATACCCGTAGTGATAAGGACACCCTTTACATAGATAATACCCGTAGTGATAAGGACACCCTTTACATAGATAATACCCGTAGTAATAAGGACACCCTTTACATAGATAATACCCGTAGTAATAAGGACACCCTTTACATAGATAATACCCGTAGTGATAAGGACACCCTTTACATAGATAATACCCGTAGTAGTAAGGACACCCTTTACATAGATAATACCCGTAGTGATAAGGACACCCTTTACATAGATAATACCCGTAGTGATAAGGACACCTTTTACATAGATAATACCCGTAGTAATAAGGACACCCTTTACATAGATAATACCCGTAGTGATAAGGACACCCTTTACATAGATAATACCCGTAGTGATAAGGACACCCTTTACATAGATAATACCCGTAGTGATAATACCCGTATTAATAAGGACACCCTTTACATAGATAATACCCGTAGTGATAAGGACACCCTTTACATAGATAATACCCGTAGTGATAAGGACACCCTTTACATAGATAATACCCGTAGTGATAAGGACACGCTTTACATAGATAATACCCGTAGTGATAAGGACACCCTTTACATAGATAATACCCGTAGTGATAAGGTCACCCTTTACATAGATAATACCCGTAGTAATAAGGACACCCTTTACATAGATAATACCCGTAGTGATAAGGACACCCTTTACATAGATAATACCCGTAGTGATAAGGACACCCTTTACATAGATAATACCCGTAGTGATAAGGACACCCTTTACATAGATAATACCCGTAGTGATAAGGACACCCTTTACATAGATAATACCCGTAGTGATAATACCCGTAGTAATAAGGACACCCTTTACATAGATAATACCCGTAGTGATAAGGACACCCTTTACATAGATAATACCCATAGTGATAAGGACACGCTTTACATTGATAATACCCGTAGTGATAAGGACACCCTTTACATAGATAATATCCGTAGTGATAAGGACACCCTTTACATAGATAATAGCCGTAGTGATAAGGACACCCTTTACATAGATAATACCCGTAGTAATAAGGACACCCTTTACATAGATAATACACGTAGTGATAAGGACACCCTTTACATAGATAATACCCGTAGTGATAAGGACACCCTTTACATAGATAATACCCGTAGTAATAAGGACACCCTTTACATAGATAATACCCGTAGTGATAAGGACACCTTTTACATAGATAATACCCGTAGTGATAATACCCGTAGTGATAAGGACACCCTTTACATAGATAATACCCGTAGTAATAAGGACACCCTTTACATAGATAATACCCGTAATGATAAGGACACCCTTTACATAGATAATACCCGTAGTGATAAGGACACCCTTTACATAGATAATACCCGTAGTGATAAGGACACCCATTACATAGATAATACCCGTTGTGATAATACCCGTATTGATAAGGACACCCTTTACATAGATAATACCCGTAGTAATAAGGACACCCTTTACATAGATAATACCCGTAGTGATAAGGACACCCTTTACATAGATAATACCCGAAGTAATAAGGACACCCTTTACATAGATAATACCCGTAGTGATAAGGACACCCTTTACATAGATAATACCCGTAGTAATAAGGACACCCTTTACATAGATAATACCCGTACTGATAAGGACACCCTTTACATAGATAATACCCGTAGTAATAAGGACATCCTTTACATAGATAATACCCGTAGTAATAAGGACACCCTTTACATAGATAATACCCGTAGTAATAAGGACACCCTTTACATAGATAATACCCGTAGTAATAAGGACACCCTTTACATAGATAATACCCGTAGTGATAAGGACACCTTTACATAGATAATACCCGTAGTAATAAGGACACCCTTTACATAGATAATACCCGTAGTAATAAGGACACCCTTTACATAGATAATACCCGTAGTGATAAGGACACCCTTTACATAGATAATACCCGTAGTGATAAGGACACCCTTTACATAGATAATACCCGTAGTAATAAGGACACCCTTTACATAGATAATACCCGTAGTAATAAGGACACCCTTTACATAGATAATACCCGTAGTGATAAGGACACCCTTTACATAGATAATACCCGTAGTAGTAAGGACACCCTTTACATAGATAATACCCGTAGTGATAAGGACACCCTTTACATAGATAATACCCGTAGTGATAAGGACACCTTTTACATAGATAATACCCGTAGTAATAAGGACACCCTTTACATAGATAATACCCGTAGTGATAAGGACACCCTTTACATAGATAATACCCGTAGTGATAAGGACACCCTTTACATAGATAATACCCGTAGTGATAAGGACACCCTTTACATAGATAATACCCGTAGTAATAAGGACACCATTTACATAGATAATACCCATAGTGATAAGGTCACCCTTTAGATAGATAATACCCGTAGTGATAAGGACACCCTTTACATAGATAATACCCGTAGTGATAAGGACACCCTTTACATAGATAATACCCGTAGTGATAATACTCGTAGTGATAAGGACACCCTTTACATAGATAATACCCGTAGTGATAAGGACACCCTTTACATAGATAATACCCGTAGTGATAAGGATACCCTATACATAGATAATACCCGTAGTGATAAGGACACCCTTTACATAGATAATACCCGTAGTGATAAGGACACCCTTTACATAGATAATACCCGTAGTAATAAGGACACCCTTTACATAGATAATACCCGTTGTGATAAGGACACCCTTTACATAGATAATACCCGTAGTGATAAGGACACCCTTTACATAGATAATACCAGTAGTGATAAGGACACCCTTTACATAGATAATACACGTAGTGATAATACCCGTAGTGATAAGGACACCCTTTACATAGATAATACCCGTAGTAATAAGGACACCCTTTACATAGATAATACCCGTAGTGATAATACCCGTAGTGATAAGGACACCCTTTACATAGATAATACCCTTAGTAATAAGGACACCCTTTACATAGATAATACCCGTAGTGATAAGGACACCGTTTACATAGATAATACCCGTAGTGATAAGGACACCCTTTACATAGATAATACCCGTAGTGATAAGGACACCCTTTACATAGATAATACCCGTAGTAATAAGGACACCCTTTACATAGATAATACCGTAGTAATAAGGACACCCTTTACATAGATAATACCCGTAGTAATAAGGACACCCTTTACATAGATAATACCCGTCGTGATAAGGACACCCTTTACATAGATAATACCCGCAGTGATAAGGACACCCTTTACATAGATAATACCCGTATTAATAAGGACACCCTTAAGATAGATAATACCCGTAGTGATAAGGACACCCTTTACATAGATAATACCCGTAGTAATAAGGACACCCTTTACATAGATAATACCCGTAGTAATAAGGACACCCTTTACATAGATAATACCCGTAGTAATAAGGACACCCTTTACATAGATAATACCCGTAGTGATAAGGACACCCTTTACATAGATAATACCCGTAGTAATAAGGACACCCTTTACATAGATAATACCCGTAGTAATAAGGACACCCTTTACATAGATAATACCCGTAGTAATAAGGACACCCTTTACATAGATAATACCCGTAGTGATAAGGACACCCTTTACATAGATAATACCCGTAGTAATAAGGACACCCTTTACATAGATAATACCCGTAGTGATAAGGACACCCTTTACATAGATAATACCCGTAGTAATAAGGACACCCTTTACATAGATAATACCCGTAGTAATAAGGAGACCCTTTACATAGATAATACCCGTAGTAATAAGGACACCCTTTACATAGATAATACACGTAGTGATAAGGACACCCTTTACATAGATAATACCCGTAGTAATAAGGACACCCTTTACATAGATAATACCCGTAGTAATAAGGACACCCTTTACATAGATAATACCCGTAGTAATAAGGACACCCTTTACATAGATAATACCCGTAGTGATAAGGACACCCTTTACATAGATAATACACGTAGTAATAAGGATACCCTTTACATAGATAATACCCGTAGTAATAAGGACACCCTTTACATAGATAATACCCGTAGTGATAAGGACACCCTTTATATAGATAATACCCGTAGTGATAAGGACACCCTTTACATAGATAATACCCGTAGTGATAAGGACACCCTTTACATAGATAATACCCGTAGTGATAATACCCGTAGTAATAAGGACACCCTTTACATAGATAATACCCGTAGTGATAAGGACACCCTTTACATAGATAATACCCGTAGTGATAAGGACACCCTTTACATAGATAATACCCGTAGTGATAAGGACACCATTTACATAGATAATACCCGTAGTGATAAGGACACCCTTTACATAGATAATACCCGTAGTGATAAGGACACCCTTTACATAGATAATACCCGTAGTAATAAGGACACCCTTTACATAGATAATACCCGTAGTGATAAGGACACCCTTTACATAGATAATACCCGTAGTGATAAGGACACCCTTTACATAGATAATACCCGTAGTGATAATACCCGTATTAATAAGGACACCCTTTACATAGATAATACCCGTAGTGATAAGGACACCCTTTACATAGATAATACCCGTAGTGATAAGGACACCCTTTACATAGATAATACCCGTAGTGATAATGACACCCTTTACATAGATAATACCCGTAGTAATAAGGACACCCTTTACATAGATAATACCCGTAGTAATAAGGACACCCTTTACATAGATAATACCCGTAGTAATAAGGACACCCTTTACATAGATAATACCCGTAGTGATAAGGACACCCTTTACATAGATAATACACGTAGTAATAAGGATACCCTTTACATAGATAATACCCGTAGTAATAAGGACACCCTTTACATAGATAATACCCGTAGTGATAAGGACACCCTTTATATAGATAATACCCGTAGTGATAAGGACACCCTTTACATAGATAATACCCGTAGTGATAAGGACACCCTTTACATAGATAATACCCGTAGTGATAATACCCGTAGTAATAAGGACACCCTTTACATAGATAATACCCGTAGTGATAAGGACACCCTTTACATAGATAATACCCGTAGTGATAAGGACACCCTTTACATAGATAATACCCGTAGTGATAAGGACACCATTTACATAGATAATACCCGTAGTGATAAGGACACCCTTTACATAGATAATACCCGTAGTGATAAGGACACCCTTTACATAGATAATACCCGTAGTAATAAGGACACCCTTTACATAGATAATACCCGTAGTGATAAGGACACCCTTTACATAGATAATACCCGTAGTGATAAGGACACCCTTTACATAGATAATACCCGTAGTGATAATACCCGTATTAATAAGGACACCCTTTACATAGATAATACCCGTAGTGATAAGGACACCCTTTACATAGATAATACCCGTAGTGATAAGGACACCCTTTACATAGATAATACCCGTAGTGATAAGGACACGCTTTACATAGATAATACCCGTAGTGATAAGGACACCCTTTACATAGATAATACCCGTAGTGATAAGGACACCCTTTACATAGATAATACCCGTAGTAATAAGGACACCCTTTACATAGATAATACCCGTAGTGATAAGGACACCCTTTACATAGATAATACCCGTAGTGATAAGGACACCCTTTACATAGATAATACCCGTAGTGATAAGGACACCCTTTACATAGATAATACCCGTAGTGATAAGGACACCCTTTACATAGATAATACCCGTAGTGATAATACCCGTAGTAATAAGGACACCCTTTACATAGATAATACCCGTAGTGATAAGGACACCCTTTACATAGATAATACCCATAGTGATAAGGACACCCTTTACATTGATAATACCCGTAGTGATAAGGACACCCTTTACATAGATAATATCCGTAGTGATAAGGACACCCTTTACATAGATAATAGCCGTAGTGATAAGGACACCCTTTACATAGATAATACACGTAGTGATAAGGACACCCTTTACATAGATAATACCCGTAGTGATAAGGACACCCTTTACATAGATAATACCCGTAGTAATAAGGACACCCTTTACATAGATAATACCCGTAGTGATAAGGACACCTTTTACATAGATAATACCCGTAGTGATAATACCCGTAGTGATAAGGACACCCTTTACATAGATAATACCCGTAGTAATAAGGACACCCTTTACATAGATAATACCCGTAGTGATAAGGACACCCTTTACATAGATAATACCCGTAGTGATAAGGACACCCTTTACATAGATAATACCCGTAGTGATAAGGACACCCATTACATAGATAATACCCGTTGTGATAATACCCGTAGTGATAAGGACACCCTTTACATAGATAATACCCGTAGTAATAAGGACACCCTTTACATAGATAATACCCGTAGTGATAAGGACACCCTTTACATAGATAATACCCGAAGTAATAAGGACACCCCTTACATAGATAATACCCGTAGTGATAAGGACACCCTTTACATAGATAATACCCGTAGTAATAAGGACACCCTTTACATAGATAATACCCGTACTGATAAGGACACCCTTTACATAGATAATACCCGTAGTAATAAGGACATCCTTTGCATAGATAATACCCGTAGTAATAAGGACACCCTTTACATAGATAATACCCGTAGTAATAAGGACATCCTTTGCATAGATAATACCCGTAGTAATAAGGACACCCTTTACATAGATAATACCCGTAGTAATAAGGACACCCTTTACATAGATAATACCCGTAGTAATAAGGACACCCTTTACATAGATAATACCCGTAGTGATAAGGACACCCTTTACATAGATAATACCCGAAGTAATAAGGACACCCCTTACATAGATAATACCCGTAGTGATAAGGACACCCTTTACATAGATAATACCCGTAGTAATAAGGACACCCTTTACATAGATAATACCCGTACTGATAAGGACACCCTTTACATAGATAATACCCGTAGTAATAAGGACATCCTTTGCATAGATAATACCCGTAGTAATAAGGACACCCTTTACATAGATAATACCCGTAGTAATAAGGACACCCTTTACATAGATAATACCCGTAGTAATAAGGACACCCTTTACATAGATAATACCCGTAGTGATAAGGACACCTTTACATAGATAATACCCGTAGTAATAAGGACACCCTTTACATAGATAATACCCGTAGTAATAAGGACACCCTTTACATAGATAATACCCGTAGTGATAAGGACACCCTTTACATAGATAATACCCGTAGTGATAATGACACCCTTTACATAGATAATACCCGTAGTAATAAGGACACCCTTTACATAGATAATACCCGTAGTAATAAGGACACCCTTTACATAGATAATACCCGTAGTGATAAGGACAACCTTTACATAGATAATACCCGTAGTAGTAAGGACACCCTTTACATAGATAATACCCGTAGTGATAAGGACACCCTTTACATAGATAATACCCGTAGTGATAAGGACACCTTTTACATAGATAATACCCGTAGTAATAAGGACACCCTTTACATAGATAATACCCGTAGTGATAAGGACACCCTTTACATAGATAATACCCGTAGTGATAAGGACACCCTTTACATAGATAATACCCGTAGTGATAAGGACACCCTTTACATAGATAATACCCGTAGTAATAAGGACACCATTTACATAGATAATACCCATAGTGATAAGGACACCCTTTAGATAGATAATACCCGTAGTGATAAGGACACCCTTTACATAGATAATACCCGTAGTGATAAGGACACCCTTTACATAGATAATACCCGTAGTGATAATACCCGTAGTGATAAGGACACCCTTTACATAGATAATACCAGTAGTAATAAGGACACCCTATACATAGATAATACCCGTAGTGATAAGGATACCCTTTACATAGATAATACCCGTAGTGATAAGGACACCCTTTACATAGATAATACCCGTAGTGATAAGGACACCCTTTACATAGATAATACCCGTAGTAATAAGGACACCCTTTACATAGATAATACCCGTTGTGATAAGGACACCCTTTACATAGATAATACCCGTAGTGATAAGGACACCCTTTACATAGATAATACCAGTAGTGATAAGGACACCCTTTACATAGATAATACACGTAGTGATAATACCCGTAGTGATAAGGACACCCTTTACATAGATAATACCCGTAGTAATAAGGACATCCTTTGCATAGATAATACCCGTAGTAATAAGGACACCCTTTACATAGATAATACCCGTAGTAATAAGGACACCCTTTACATAGATAATACCCGTAGTAATAAGGACACCCTTTACATAGATAATACCCGTAGTGATAAGGACACCTTTACATAGATAATACCCGTAGTAATAAGGACACCCTTTACATAGATAATACCCGTAGTAATAAGGACACCCTTTACATAGATAATACCCGTAGTGATAAGGACACCCTTTACATAGATAATACCCGTAGTGATAATGACACCCTTTACATAGATAATACCCGTAGTAATAAGGACACCCTTTACATAGATAATACCCGTAGTAATAAGGACACCCTTTACATAGATAATACCCGTAGTGATAAGGACACCCTTTACATAGATAATACCCGTAGTAGTAAGGACACCCTTTACATAGATAATACCCGTAGTGATAAGGACACCCTTTACATAGATAATACCCGTAGTGATAAGGACACCTTTTACATAGATAATACCCGTAGTAATAAGGACACCCTTTACATAGATAATACCCGTAGTGATAAGGACACCCTTTACATAGATAATACCCGTAGTGATAAGGACACCCTTTACATAGATAATACCCGTAGTGATAAGGACACCCTTTACATAGATAATACCCGTAGTAATAAGGACACCATTTACATAGATAATACCCATAGTGATAAGGACACCCTTTAGATAGATAATACCCGTAGTGATAAGGACACCCTTTACATAGATAATACCCGTAGTGATAAGGACACCCTTTACATAGATAATACCCGTAGTGATAATACCCGTAGTGATAAGGACACCCTTTACATAGATAATACCAGTAGTAATAAGGACACCCTATACATAGATAATACCCGTAGTGATAAGGATACCCTTTACATAGATAATACCCGTAGTGATAAGGACACCCTTTACATAGATAATACCCGTAGTGATAAGGACACCCTTTACATAGATAATACCCGTAGTAATAAGGACACCCTTTACATAGATAATACCCGTTGTGATAAGGACACCCTTTACATAGATAATACCCGTAGTGATAAGGACACCCTTTACATAGATAATACCAGTAGTGATAAGGACACCCTTTACATAGATAATACACGTAGTGATAATACCCGTAGTAATAAGGACACCCTTTACATAGATAATACCCGTAGTGATAAGGACACCCTTTACATAGATAATACACGTAGTGATAATACCCGTAGTGATAAGGACACCCTTTACATAGATAATACCCGTAGTAATAAGGACACCCTTTACATAGATAATACCCGTAGTGATAATACCCGTAGTGATAAGGACACCCTTTACATAGATAATACCCTTAGTAATAAGGACACCCTTTACATAGATAATACCCGTAGTGATAAGGACACCGTTTACATAGATAATACCCGTAGTGATAAGGACACCCTTTACATAGATAATACCCGTAGTGATAAGGACACCCTTTACATAGATAATACCCGTAGTAATAAGGATACCCTTTACATAGATAATACCGTAGTAATAAGGACACCCTTTACATAGATAATACCCGTAGTAATAAGGACACCCTTTACATAGATAATACCCGTAGTGATAAGGACACCCTTTACATAGATAATACCCGTAGTGATAAGGACACCCTTTACATAGATAATACCCGTAGTGATAAGGACACCCATTACATAGATAATACCCGTTGTGATAATACCCGTAGTGATAAGGACACCCTTTACATAGATAATACCCGTAGTAATAAGGACACCCTTTACATAGATAATACCCGTAGTGATAAGGACACCCTTTACATAGATAATACCCGAAGTAATAAGGACACCCCTTACATAGATAATACCCGTAGTGATAAGGACACCCTTTACATAGATAATACCCGTAGTAATAAGGACACCCTTTACATAGATAATACCCGTACTGATAAGGACACCCTTTACATAGATAATACCCGTAGTAATAAGGACATCCTTTGCATAGATAATACCCGTAGTAATAAGGACACCCTTTACATAGATAATACCCGTAGTAATAAGGACACCCTTTACATAGATAATACCCGTAGTAATAAGGACACCCTTTACATAGATAATACCCGTAGTGATAAGGACACCTTTACATAGATAATACCCGTAGTAATAAGGACACCCTTTACATAGATAATACCCGTAGTAATAAGGACACCCTTTACATAGATAATACCCGTAGTGATAAGGACACCCTTTACATAGATAATACCCGTAGTGATAATGACACCCTTTACATAGATAATACCCGTAGTAATAAGGACACCCTTTACATAGATAATACCCGTAGTAATAAGGACACCCTTTACATAGATAATACCCGTAGTGATAAGGACACCCTTTACATAGATAATACCCGTAGTGATAAGGACACCTTTTACATAGATAATATCCGTAGTAATAAGGACACCCTTTACATAGATAATACCCGTAGTGATAAGGACACCTTTTACATAGATAATACCCGTAGTGATAAGGACACCCTTTACATAGATAATACCCGTAGTGATAAGGACACCCTTTACATAGATAATACCCGTAGTAATAAGGACACCATTTACATAGATAATACCCATAGTGATAAGGACACCCTTTAGATAGATAATACCCGTAGTGATAAGGACACCCTTTACATAGATAATACCCGTAGTGATAAGGACACCCTTTACATAGATAATACCCGTAGTGATAATACCCGTAGTGATAAGGACACCCTTTACATAGATAATACCAGTAGTAATAAGGACACCCTATACATAGATAATACCCGTAGTGATAAGGACACCCTTTACATAGATAATACCCGTAGTGATAAGGACACCCTTTACATAGATAATACCCGTAGTGATAAGGACACCCTTTACATAGATAATACCCGTAGTAATAAGGACACCCTTTACATAGATAATACCCGTTGTGATAAGGACACCCTTTACATAGATAATACCCGTAGTGATAAGGACACCCTTTACATAGATAATACACGTAGTGATAATACCCGTAGTGATAAGGACACCCTTTACATAGATAATACCCGTAGTAATAAGGACACCCTTTACATAGATAATACCCGTAGTGATAATACCCGTAGTGATAAGGACACCCTTTACATAGATAATACCCTTAGTAATAAGGACACCCTTTACATAGATAATACCCGTAGTGATAAGGACACCGTTTACATAGATAATACCCGTAGTGATAAGGACACCCTTTACATAGATAATACCCGTAGTGATAAGGACACCCTTTACATAGATAATACCCGTAGTAATAAGGACACCCTTTACATAGATAATACCGTAGTAATAAGGACACCCTTTACATAGATAATACCCGTAGTAATAAGGACACCCTTTACATAGATAATACCCGTCGTGATAAGGACACCCTTTACATAGATAATACCCGCAGTGATAAGGACACCCTTTACATAGATAATACCCGTATTAATAAGGACACCCTTCACATAGATAATACCCGTAGTGATAAGGACACCCTTTACATAGATAATACCCGTAGTAATAAGGACACCCTTTACATAGATAATACCCGTAGTAATAAGGACACCCTTTACATAGATAATACCCGTAGTAATAAGGACACCCTTTACATAGATAATACCCGTAGTGATAAGGACACCCTTTACATAGATAATACCCGTAGTAATAAGGACACACTTTACATAGATAATACCCGTAGTAATAAGGACACCCTTTACATAGATAATACCCGTAGTAATAAGGACACCCTTTACATAGATAATACCCGTAGTGATAAGGACACCCTTTACATAGATAATACCCGTAGTAATAAGGACACCCTTTACATAGATAATACCCGTAGTGATAAGGACACCCTTTACATAGATAATACCCGTAGTAATAAGGACACCCTTTACATAGATAATACCCGTAGTAATAAGGAGACCCTTTACATAGATAATACCCGTAGTAATAAGGACACCCTTTACATAGATAATACACGTAGTGATAAGGACACCCTTTACATAGATAATACCCGTAGTAATAAGGACACCCTTTACATAGATAATACCCGTAGTGATAAGGACACCCTTTACATAGATAATACACGTAGTAATAAGGATACCCTTTACATAGATAATACCCGTAGTAATAAGGACACCCTTTACATAGATAATACCCGTAGTGATAAGGACACCCTTTATATAGATAATACCCGTAGTGATAAGGACACCCTTTACATAGATAATACCCGTAGTGATAAGGACACCCTTTATATAGATAATACCCGTAGTGATAAGGACACCCTTTACATAGATAATACCCGTAGTAATAAGGAAACTCTTTACATAGAAAATACCCGTAGTAATAAGGACACCCTTTACATAGATAATACCCGTAGTAATAAGGACACCCTTTACATAGATAATACCCGTAGTGATAAGGACACCCTTTACATAGATAATACCCGTAGTGATAAGGACACCCTTTACATAGATAATACACGTAGTGATAAGGACACCCTTTACATAGATAATACCCTTAGTAATAAGGAAACTCTTTACATAGATAATACCCGTAGTGATAAGGACACCCTTTACATAGATAATACCCGTAGTGATAAGGACACCCTTTACATAGATAATACCCGTAGTGATAAGGACACCCTTTACATAGATAATACCCGTTGTGATAAGGACACCCTTTACATAGATAATACCCGTAGTGATAATACCCGTAGTGATAAGGACACCCTTTACATAGATAATACCCGTAGTAATAAGGACACCCTTTACATAGATAATACCCGTAGTAATAAGGACACCCTTTACATAGATAATACCCGTAGTAATAAGAACACCCTTTACATAGATAATACCCGTAGTGATAAGGACACCCTTTGCATAGATAATACCCGTAGTGATAAGGACACCCTTTACATAGATAATACCCGTAGTAATAAGGACACCCCTTACATAGATAATACCCGTAGTGATAAGGACACCCTTTACATAGATAATACCCGTAGTGATAAGGACACCCTTTACATAGATAATACCCGTAGTGATAAGGACACCTTTTACATAGATAATACCTGTAGTAATAAGGACACCCTTTACATAGATAATACCCGTAGTGATAAGGACACCCTTTACATAGATAATACCCATAGTGATAAGGACACCCTTTACATTGATAATACCCGTAGTGATAAGGACACCCTTTACATAGATAATATCCGTAGTGATAAGGACACCCTTTACATAGATAATAGCCGTAGTGATAAGGACACCCTTTACATAGATAATACCCGTAGTAATAAGGACACCCTTTACATAGATAATACCCGTAGTGATAAGGACACCTTTTACATAGATAATACCCGTAGTGATAATACCCGTAGTGATAAGGACACCCTTTACATAGATAATACCCGTAGTAATAAGGACACCCTTTACATAGATAATACCCGTAGTGATAAGGACACCCTTTACATAGATAATACCCGTAGTGATAAGGACACCCTTTACATAGATAATACCCGTAGTGATAAGGACACCCATTACATAGATAATACCCGTTGTGATAATACCCGTGGTGATAAGGACACCCTTTACATAGATAATACCCGTAGTAATAAGGACACCCTTTACATAGATAATACCCGTACTGATAAGGACACCCTTTACATAGATAATACCCGTAGTAATAAGGACATCCTTTGCATAGATAATACCCGTAGTAATAAGGACACCCTTTACATAGATAATACCCGTAGTAATAAGGACACCCTTTACATAGATAATACCCGTAGTAATAAGGACACCCTTTACATAGATAATACCCGTAGTGATAAGGACACCTTTACATAGATAATACCCGTAGTAATAAGGACACCCTTTACATAGATAATACCCGTAGTAATAAGGACACCCTTTACATAGATAATACCCGTAGTGATAAGGACACCCTTTACATAGATAATACCCGTAGTGATAATGACACCCTTTACATAGATAATACCCGTAGTAATAAGGACACCCTTTACATAGATAATACCCGTAGTAATAAGGACACCCTTTACATAGATAATACCCGTAGTGATAAGGACACCCTTTACATAGATAATACCCGTAGTAGTAAGGACACCCTTTACATAGATAATACCCGTAGTGATAAGGACACCCTTTACATAGATAATACCCGTAGTGATAAGGACACCTTTTACATAGATAATACCCGTAGTAATAAGGACACCCTTTACATAGATAATACCCGTAGTGATAAGGACACCCTTTACATAGATAATACCCGTAGTGATAAGGACACCCTTTACATAGATAATACCCGTAGTGATAAGGACACCCTTTACATAGATAATACCCGTAGTAATAAGGAAACCATTTACATAGATAATACCCATAGTGATAAGGACACCCTTTAGATAGATAATACCCGTAGTGATAAGGACACCCTTTACATAGATAATACCCGTAGTGATAAGGACACCCTTTACATAGATAATACCCGTAGTGATAATACCCGTAGTGATAAGGACACCCTTTACATAGATAATACCAGTAGTAATAAGGACACCCTATACATAGATAATACCCGTAGTGATAAGGACACCCTTTACATAGATAATACCCGTAGTGATAAGGACACCCTTTACATAGATAATACCCGTAGTGATAAGGACACCCTTTACATAGATAATACCCGTAGTAATAAGGACACCCTTTACATAGATAATACCCGTTGTGATAAGGACACCCTTTACATAGATAATACCCGTAGTGATAAGGACACCCTTTACATAGATAATACCAGTAGTGATAAGGACACCCTTTGCATAGATAATACACGTAGTGATAATACCCGTAGTGATAAGGACACCCTTTACATAGATAATACCCGTAGTAATAAGGACACCCTTTACATAGATAATACCCGTAGTGATAATACCCGTAGTGATAAGGACACCCTTTACATAGATAATACCCTTAGTAATAAGGACACCCTTTACATAGATAATACCCGTAGTGATAAGGACACCGTTTACATAGATAATACCCGTAGTGATAAGGACACCCTTTACATAGATAATACCCGTAGTGATAAGGACACCCTTTACAATAGATAATACCCGTAGTAATAAGGACACCCTTTACATAGATAATACCGTAGTAATAAGGACACCCTTTACATAGATAATACCCGTAGTAATAAGGACACCCTTTACATAGATAATACCCGTAGTGATAAGGACACCCTTTACATAGATAATACCCGTAGTGATAAGGACACCCTTTACATAGATAATACCCGTAGTGATAAGGACACCCATTACATAGATAATACCCGTTGTGATAATACCCGTAGTGATAAGGACACCCTTTACATAGATAATACCCGTAGTAATAAGGACACCCTTTACATAGATAATACCCGTAGTGATAAGGACACCCTTTACATAGATAATACCCGAAGTAATAAGGACACCCCTTACATAGATAATACCCGTAGTGATAAGGACACCCTTTACATAGATAATACCCGTAGTAATAAGGACACCCTTTACATAGATAATACCCGTACTGATAAGGACACCCTTTACATAGATAATACCCGTAGTAATAAGGACATCCTTTGCATAGATAATACCCGTAGTAATAAGGACACCCTTTACATAGATAATACCCGTAGTAATAAGGACACCCTTTACATAGATAATACCCGTAGTAATAAGGACACCCTTTACATAGATAATACCCGTAGTGATAAGGACACCTTTACATAGATAATACCCGTAGTAATAAGGACACCCTTTACATAGATAATACCCGTAGTAATAAGGACACCCTTTACATAGATAATACCCGTAGTGATAAGGACACCCTTTACATAGATAATACCCGTAGTGATAATGACACCCTTTACATAGATAATACCCGTAGTAATAAGGACACCCTTTACATAGATAATACCCGTAGTAATAAGGACACCCTTTACATAGATAATACCCGTAGTGATAAGGACACCCTTTACATAGATAATACCCGTAGTAGTAAGGACACCCTTTACATAGATAATACCCGTAGTGATAAGGACACCCTTTACATAGATAATACCCGTAGTGATAAGGACACCTTTTACATAGATAATACCCGTAGTAATAAGGACACCCTTTACATAGATAATACCCGTAGTGATAAGGACACCCTTTACATAGATAATACCCGTAGTGATAAGGACACCCTTTACATAGATAATACCCGTAGTGATAAGGACACCCTTTACATAGATAATACCCGTAGTAATAAGGACACCATTTACATAGATAATACCCATAGTGATAAGGACACCCTTTAGATAGATAATACCCGTAGTGATAAGGACACCCTTTACATAGATAATACCCGTAGTGATAAGGACACCCTTTACATAGATAATACCCGTAGTGATAATACCCGTAGTGATAAGGACACCCTTTACATAGATAATACCAGTAGTAATAAGGACACCCTATACATAGATAATACCCGTAGTGATAAGGACACCCTTTACATAGATAATACCCGTAGTGATAAGGACACCCTTTACATAGATAATACCCGTTGTGATAAGGACACCCTTTACATAGATAATACCCGTAGTAATAAGGACACCCTTTACATAGATAATACCCGTTGTGATAAGGACACCCTTTACATAGATAATACCCGTAGTGATAAGGACACCCTTTACATAGATAATACCAGAAGTGATAAGGACACCCTTTACATAGATAATACACGTAGTGATAATACCCGTAGTGATAAGGACACCCTTTACATAGATAATACCCGTAGTAATAAGGACACCCTTTACATAGATAATACCCGTAGTGATAATACCCGTAGTGATAAGGACACCCTTTACATAGATAATACCCTTAGTAATAAGGACACCCTTTACATAGATAATACCCGTAGTGATAAGGACACCGTTTACATAGATAATACCCGTAGTGATAAGGACACCCTTTACATAGATAATACCCGTAGTGATAAGGACACCCTTTACATAGATAATACCCGTAGTAATAAGGACACCCTTTACATAGATAATACCGTAGTAATAAGGACACCCTTTACATAGATAATACCCGTAGTAATAAGGACACCCTTTACATAGATAATACCCGTCGTGATAAGGACACCCTTTACATAGATAATACCCGCAGTGATAAGGACACCCTTTACATAGATAATACCCGTATTAATAAGGACACCCTTCACATAGATAATACCCGTAGTGATAAGGACACCCTTTACATAGATAATACCCGTAGTAATAAGGACACCCTTTACATAGATAATACCCGTAGTAATAAGGACACCCTTTACATAGATAATACCCGTAGTAATAAGGACACCCTTTACATAGATAATACCCGTAGTGATAAGGACACCCTTTACATAGATAATACCCGTAGTAATAAGGACACACTTTACATAGATAATACCCGTAGTAATAAGGACACCCTTTACATAGATAATACCCGTAGTAATAAGGACACCCTTTACATAGATAATACCCGTAGTGATAAGGACACCCTTTACATAGATAATACCCGTAGTAATAAGGACACCCTTTACATAGATAATACCCGTAGTGATAAGGACACCCTTTACATAGATAATACCCGTAGTAATAAGGACACCCTTTACATAGATAATACCCGTAGTAATAAGGAGACCCTTTACATAGATAATACCCGTAGTAATAAGGACACCCTTTACATAGATAATACACGTAGTGATAAGGACACCCTTTACATAGATAATACCCGTAGTAATAAGGACACCCTTTACATAGATAATACCCGTAGTAATAAGGACACCCTTTACATAGATAATACCCGTAGTAATAAGGACACCCTTTACATAGATAATACCCGTAGTGATAAGGACACCCTTTACATAGATAATACACGTAGTAATAAGGATACCCTTTACATAGATAATACCCGTAGTAATAAGGACACCCTTTACATAGATAATACCCGTAGTGATAAGGACACCCTTTATATAGATAATACCCGTAGTGATAAGGACACCCTTTACATAGATAATACCCGTAGTGATAAGGACACCCTTTATATAGATAATACCTGTAGTGATAAGGACACCCTTTACATAGATAATACCCGTAGTAATAAGGAAACTCTTTACATAGAAAATACCCGTAGTAATAAGGACACCCTTTACATAGATAATACCCGTAGTAATAAGGACACCCTTTACATAGATAATACCCGTAGTGATAAGGACACCCTTTACATAGAAAATACCCGTAGTGATAAGGACACCCTTTACATAGATAATACACGTAGTGATAAGGACACCTTTTACATAGATAATACCCTTAGTAATAAGGAAACTCTTTACATAGATAATACCCGTAGTGATAAGGACACCCTTTACATAGATAATACCCGTAGTGATAAGGACACCCTTTACATAGATAATACCCGTAGTGATAATACCCGTAGTAATAAGGACACCCTTTACATAGATAATACCAGTAGTGATAAGGACAGCCTTTACATAGATAATACCCGTAGTGATAAGGACACCCTTTACATAGATAATACCCGTAGTGATAAGGACACCCTTTACATAGATAATACCCGTAGTGATAATACCCCTAGTGATAAGGACACCCTTTACATAGATAATACCCGTAGTAATAAGGACACCCTTTACATAGATAATACCCGTAGTAATAAGGACACCCTTTACATAGATAATACCCGTAGTAATAAGAACACCCTTTACATAGATAATACCCGTAGTGATAAGGACACCCTTTGCATAGATAATACCCGTAGTGATAAGGACACCCTTTACATAGATAATACCCGTAGTAATAAGGACACCCCTTACATAGATAATACCCGTAGTGATAAGGACACCCTTTACATAGATAATACCCGTAGTGATAAGGACACCCTTTACATAGATAATACCCGTAGTGATAAGGACACCCTTTACATAGATAATACCTGTAGTAATAAGGACACCCTTTACATAGATAATACCCGTAGTGATAAGGACACCCTTTACATAGATAATACCCGTAGTAATAAGGACACCCTTTACATAGATAATACCCGTAGTGATAAGGACACCCTTTATATAGATAATACCCGTAGTGATAAGGACACCCTTTACATAGATAATACCCGTAGTGATAAGGACACCCTTTATATAGATAATACCCGTAGTGATAAGGACACCCTTTACATAGATAATACCCGTAGTAATAAGGAAACTCTTTACATAGAAAATACCCGTAGTAATAAGGACACCCTTTACATAGATAATACCCGTAGTAATAAGGACACCCTTTACATAGATAATATCCGTAGTAATAAGGACACCCTTTACATAGATAATACCCGTAGTGATAAGGACACCCTTTACATAGATAATACCCGTAGTGATAAGGACACCCTTTACATAGATAATACCCGTAGTGATAAGGACACCCTTTACATAGATAATACCCGTAGTGATAAGGACACCCTTTACATAGATAATACCCGTAGTGATAAGGACACCCTTTACATAGATAATATCCGTAGTAATAAGGACACTCTTTACATAGATAATACCCGTAGTGATAAGGACACCCTTTACATAGATAATACCCGTAGTAATAAGGACCCCCTTTACATAGATAATACCCGTAGTAATAAGGACACCCTTTACATAGATAATACCCGTAGTGATAAGGACACCCTTTACATAGATAATACCCGTAGTAATAAGGACACCCTTTACATAGATAATACCCGTAGTGATAAGGACACTCTTTACATAGATAATACCCGTAGTAATAAGGACACCCTTTACATAGATAATACTCGTAGTAATAAGGACACCCTTTACATAGATAATACCCGTAGTAATAAGGACACCCTTTACATAGATAATACCCGTAGTGATAAGGACACCCTTTACATAGATAATACCCGTAGTAATAAAAACACCTTTACATAGATAATACCCGTAGTAATAAGGACACCCTTTACATAGATAATACCCGTAGTAATAAGGACACCCTTTACATAGATAATACCCGTAGTGATAAGGACACCCTTTACATAGATAATACCCGTAGTAATAAGGACACCCTTTACATAGATAATACCCGTAGTAATATGGACACCCTTTACATAGATAATACCCGTAGTGATAAGGACACCCTTTACATAGATAATACCCGTAGTGATAAGGACACCCTTTACATAGATAATACCCGTAGCGATAAGGACACCCTTTACATAGATAATACCCGTAGTAATAAGGAAACCCTTTACATAGAAAATACCCGTAGTAATAAGAACACCCTTTACATAGATAATACCCGCAGTAATAAGGACACCCTTTACATAGATAATACCCGTAGTAATAAGGACACCCTTTACATAGATAATACCCGTAGTGATAAGGACACCCTTTACATATATAATATCCGTAGTGATAAGGACACCCTTTGCATAGATAATACCCGTAGTGATAAGGACACCCTTTACATAGATAATACCCGTAGTAATAAGGAAACCCTTTACATAGAAAATACCCGTAGTAATAAGGACACCCTTTACATAGATAATACCCGTAGTAATAAGTACACCCTTTACATAGATAATACCCGTAGTAATAAGGACACCCTTTACATAGATAATACCCGTAGTGATAAGGACACCCTTTACATAGATAATACCCGTAGTGATAAGGACACCCTTTACATAGATAATACCCGTAGTGATAAGGACACCCTTTACATAGATAATACCCGTAGTAATAAGGACACCCTTTACATAGATAATACCCGTAGTAATAAGGACACCCTTTACATAGATAATACCCGTAGTGATAAGGACACCCTTTACATAGATAATACCCGTAGTAATAAGGACACCCTTTACATAGATAACACCCGAAGTGATAAGGACACCCTTTACATAGATAATACCCGTAGTAATAAGGACAGCCTTTACATAGATAATACCCGTAGTGATAAGGACACCCTTTACATAGATAACACCCGTAGTGATAAGGACACCCTTTACATAGATAATACCCGTAGTGATAAGGACACCCTTTACATAGATAATACCCGTAGTGATAAGGACACCCTTTACATAGATAATACCCGTAGTGATAAGGACACCCTTTACATAGATAATACCCGTAGTGATAAGGACACCCTTTACATAGATAATACCCGTAGTGATAATACCCGTAGTGATAAGGACACCCTTTACATAGATAATACCGTAGTAATAAGGACACCCTTTACATAGATAATACCCGTAGTGATAAGGACACCCTTTACATAGATAATACCCGTAGTGATAAGGACACCCTTTACATAGATAATACCCGTAGTGATAAGTACACCCTTTACATAGATAATACCCGTAGTGATAATACCCGTAGTGATAAGGACACCCTTTACATAGATAATACCCGTAGTGATAAGGACACCCTTTACATAGATAATACCCGTAGTGATAAGGACACCCTTTACATAGATTATACCCGTAGTGATAAGGACACCCTTTACATAGATAATACCCGTAGTGATAATACCCGTAGTAATAAGGACACCCTTTACATAGATAATACCTGTAGTAATAAGGACACCCTTTACATAGATAATACCTGTAGTGATAAGGACACCCTTTACATAGATAATATCCGTAGTAATAAGGACACCCTTTACATAGATAATACCCGTAGTGATAAGGACACCCTTTACATAGATAATACCCGTAGTAATAAGGACCCCCTTTACATAGATAATACCCGTAGTAATAAGGACACCCTTTACATAGATAATACCCGTAGTGATAAGGACACCCTTTACATAGATAATACCCGTAGTAATAAGGACACCCTTTACATAGATAATACCCGTAGTGATAAGGACACTCTTTACATAGATAATACCCGTAGTAATAAGGACACCCTTTACATAGATAATACCCGTAGTAAAAAGGACACCCTTTACATAGATAACACCCGTAGTAATAAGGACACCCTTTACATAGATAATACCCGTAGTGATAAGGACACCCTTTACATAGATAATACCCGTAGTGATAAGGACACCCTTTACATAGATAATACACGTAGTGATAATACCCGTAGTGATAAGGACACCCTTTACATAGATAATACCCGTAGTAATAAGGACACCCTTTACATAGATAATACCCTTAGTAATAAGGACACCCTTTACATAGATAATACCCGTAGTGATAAGGACGCCGTTTACATAGATAATACCCGTAGTGATAAGGACACCCTTTACATAGATAATACCCGTAGTGATAAGGACACCCTTTACATAGATAATACCCGTAGTAATAAGGACACCCTTTACATAGATAATACCGTAGTAATAAGGACACCCTTTACATAGATAATACCCGTAGTAATAAGGACACCCTTTACATAGATAATACCCGTAGTGATAAGGACACCCTTTACATAGATAATACCCGCAGTGATAAGGACACCCTTTACATAGATAATACCCGTAGTAATAAGGACACCCTTTACATAGATAATACCCGTAGTGATAAGGACACCCTTTACATAGATAATACCCGTAGTAATAAGAACACCCTTTACATAGATAATACCCGTAGTAATAAGGACACCCTTTACATAGATAATACCCGTAGTAATAAGGACACCCTTTACATAGATAATACCCGTAGTGATAAGGACACTCTTTACATAGATAATACCCGTAGTAATAAGGACACCCTTTACATAGATAATACCCGTAGTAAAAAGGACACCCTTTACATAGATAATACCCGTAGTAATAAGGACACCCTTTACATAGATAATACCCGTAGTGATAAGGACACCCTTTACATAGATAATACCCGTAGTGATAAGGACACCCTTTTCATAGATAATACACGTAGTGATAATACACGTAGTGATAAGGACACCCTTTACATAGATAATACCCGTAGTAATAAGGACACCCTTTACATAGATAATACCCTTAGTAATAAGGACACCCTTTACATAGATAATACCCGTAGTGATAAGGACGCCGTTTACATAGATAATACCCGTAGTGATAAGGACACCCTTTACATAGATAATACCCGTAGTGATAAGGACACCCTTTACATAGATAATACCCGTAGTAATAAGGACACCCTTTACATAGATAATACCGTAGTAATAAGGACACCCTTTACATAGATAATACCCGTAGTAATAAGGACACCCTTTACATAGATAATACCCGTAGTGATAAGGACACCCTTTACATAGATAATACCCGCAGTGATAAGGACACCCTTTACATAGATAATACCCGTAGTAATAAGGACACCCTTTACATAGATAATACCCGTAGTGATAAGGACACCCTTTACATAGATAATACCCGTAGTGATAAGGACACCCTTTACATAGATAATACCCGTAGTAATAAGGACACCCTTTACATAGATAATACCCGTAGTGATAAGGACACCCTTTACATAGATAATACCCGTAGTAATAAGGACACCCTTTACATAGATAATACCCGTAGTAATAAGGAGACCCTTTACATTGATAATACCCGTAGTAATAAGGACACCCTTTACATAGATAATACCCGTAGTGATAAGGACACCCTTTACATAGATAATACCCGTAGTAATAAGGACACCCTTTACATAGATAATACCCGTAGTAATAAGGACACCCTTTACATAGATAATACCCGTAGTAATAAGGAAACCCTTTACATAGAAAGTACCCGTAGTAATAAGAACACCCTTTACATAGATAATACCCGCAGTAATAAGGACACCCTTTACATAAATAATACCCGTAGTAATAAGAACACCCCTTACATAGATAATACCCGTAGTGATAAGGACACTCTTTACATAGATAATACCCGTAGTGATAAGGACACCCTTTACATAGATAATACCCGTAGTGATAAGGACACCCTTTACATAGATAATACCCGTAGTAATAAGGACACCCTTTACATAGATAATACCCGTAGTGATAAGGACACCCTTTACATAGATAATACCCGTAGTGATAATACCCGTAGTGATAAGGACACACTTTACATAGGTAATACCCGTAGTGATAAGAACACCCTTTACATAGATAATACCCGTAGTGATAAGGACACCCTTTACATAGATAATACCCGTAGTGATAAGGACACCCTTTACATAGATAATACCCGTAGGGATAAGGACACCCTTTACATAGATAATACCCGTAGTGATAAGGACACCCTTTACATAGATAATACCCGTAGTGATAATACCCGTAGTGATAAGGACACCCTTTACATAGATAATACCCGTAGTAATAAGGACACCCTTTACATAGATAATACCCGTAGTGATAAGGACACCCTTTACATAGATAATACCCGTAGTGATAAGGACACCCTTTACATAGATAATACCCGTAGTGATAAGGACACCCTTTACATAGATAATACCCGTAGTGATAAGGACACCCTTTACATAGATAATACCCGTAGTGATAAGGACACCCTTTGCATAGATAATACCCGTAGTGATAAGGACACCCTTTGCATAGATAATACCCGTAGTAATAAGGACACCCTTTACATAGATAATACCCGTAGTGATAAGGACACCCTTTACATAGATAATACCCGTAGTGATAAGGACACCCTTTGCATAGATAATACCCGTAGTGATAAGGACACCCTTTACATAGATAATACCCGTAGTAATAAGGAAACCCTTTACATAGAAAATACCCGTAGTAATAAGGACACCCTTTACATAGATAATACCCGTAGTAATAAGTACACCCTTTACATAGATAACACCCGTAGTAATAAGGACACCCTTTACATAGATAATACCCGTAGTGATAAGGACACCCTTTACATAGATAATACCCGTAGTGATAAGGACACCCTTTACATAGATAATACCCGTAGTGATAAGGACACCCTTTACATAGACAATACCCGTAGTAATAAGGACACCCTTTACATAGATAATACCCGTAGTGATAATGACACCTTTTACATAGATAATACCCGTAGTGATAATACCCGTAGTGATAAGGACACCCTTTACATAAATAATACCCGTAGTGATAAGGACACCCTTTACATACATAATAGCCGTAGTGATAAGAACACCCTTTACATAGATAATACCCGCAGTGATAAGGACACCCTTTACATAGATAATACCCGTAGTAATGACACCCTTTACATAGATAATACCCGTAGTGATAAGGACACCCTTTACATAGATAATACCCGTAGTGATAAGGACACCCTTTACATAGATAATACCCGTAGTAATAAGGACACCCTTTACATAGATAATACCCGTAGTGATAAGGACACCCTTTACATAGATAATACCCGTAGTAATAAGGACACCCTTTACATAGATAATACCCGTAGTAATAAGGAGACCCTTTACATAGATAATACCCGTAGTAATAAGGACACCCTTTACATAGATAATACCCGTAGTGATAAGGACACCCTTTACATAGATAATACCCGTAGTAATAAGGACACCCTTTACATAGATAATACCCGTAGTAATAGGGACACCCTTTACATAGATAATACCCGTAGTAATAAGGACACCCTTTACATAGATAATACCCGTAGTGATAAGGATACCCTTTACATAGATAATACCCGTAGTAATAAGGATACCCTTTACATAGATAATACCCGTAGTAATAAGGACACCCTTTACATAGATAATACCCGTAGTGATAAGGACACCCTTTATATAGATAATACCCGTAGTGATAAGGACACCCTTTACATAGATAATACCCGTAGTGATAAGGACACCCTTTATATAGATAATACCCGTAGTGATAAGGACACCCTTTACATAGATAATACCCGTAGTAATAAGGAAACTCTTTACATAGAAAATACCCGTAGTAATAAGGACACCCTTTACATAGATAATACCCGTAGTAATAAGGACACCCTTTACATAGATAATACCCGTAGTAATAAGGACACCCTTTACATAGATAATACCCGTAGTGATAAGGACACCCTTTACATAGATAATACCCGTAGTGATAAGGACACCCTTTACATAGATAATACACGTAGTGATAAGGACATCCTTTACATAGATAATATCCGTAGTAATAAGAAACTCTTTTCATAGATAATACCCGTAGTGATAAGGACACCCTTTACATAGATAATACCCGTAGTGATAAGGACACCCTTTACATAGATAATACCCGTAGTGATAATACCCGTAGTAATAAGGACACCCTTTACATAGATAATACCAGTAGTGATAAGGACAGCCTTTACATAGATAATATCCGTAGTGATAAGGACACCCTTTACATAGATAATACCCGTAGTGATAAGGACACCCTTTACATAGATAATACCCGTAGTGATAATACCCGTAGTGATAAGGACACCCTTTACATAGATAATACCCGTAGTAATAAGGACACCCTTTACATAGATAATACCCGTAGTAATAAGGACACCCTTTACATAGATAATACCCGTAGTAATAAGGACACCCTTTACATAGATAATACCCGTAGTGATAAGGACACCCTTTGCATAGATAATACCCGTAGTGATAAGGACACCCTTTACATAGATAATACCCGTAGTAATAAGGACACCCCTTACATAGATAATACCCGTAGTGATAAGGACACCCTTTACATAGATAATACCCGTAGTGATAAGGACACCCTTTACATAGATAATACCCGTAGTGATAAGGACACCCTTTACATAGATAATACCTGTAGTAATAAGGACACCCTTTACATAGATAATATCCGTAGTGATAAGGACACCCTTTACATAGATAATACCCGTAGTAATAAGGACACCCTTTACATAGATAATACCCGTAGTGATAAGGACACCCTTTATATAGATAATACCCGTAGTGATAAGGACACCCTTTATATAGATAATACCCGTAGTGATAAGGACACCCTTTACATAGATAATACCCGTAGTAATAAGGAAACTCTTTACATAGAAAATACCCGTAGTAATAAGGACACCCTTTACATAGATAATACCCGTAGTAATAAGGACACCCTTTACATAGATAATACCCGTAGTAATAAGGACACCATTTACATAGATAATACCCGTAGTGATAAGGACACCCTTTACATAGATAATACCCGTAGTGATAAGGACACCCTTTACATAGATAATATCCGTAGTGATAAGGACACCCTTTACATAAATAATACCCGTAGTAATAATGAAACCCTTTACATAGATAATACTCGTAGTGATAAGGACACCCTTTACATAGATAATACCCGTAGTGATAATACCCTTAGTGATAAGGACACCCTTTACATAGATAATACCCGTAGTGATAAGGACACCCTTTACATAGATAATACCCGTAGTGATAATACCCGTAGTAATAAGGACACCCTTTACATAGATAATACCAGTAGTGATAAGGACAGCCTTTACATAGATAATACCTGTAATGATAAGGACACCCTTTACATAGATAATACCCGTAGTGATAAGGACACCCTTTACATAGATAATACCCGTAGTGATAATACCCGTAGTGATAAGGACACCCTTTACATAGATAATACCCGTAGTAATAAGGACACCCTTTACATAGATAATACCCGTAGTAATAAGGACACCCTTTACATAGATAATACCCGTAGTAATAAGGACACCCTTTACATAGATAATACCCGTAGTGATAAGGACACCCTTTGCATAGATAATACCCGTAGTGATAAGGACACCATTTACATAGATAATACCCGTAGTAATAAGGACACCCCTTACATAGATAATACCCGTAGTGATAAGGACACCTTTTACATAGATAATACCCGTTGTGATAAGGACACCCTTTACATAGATAATACCCGTAATGATAAGGACACCCTTTACATAGATAATACCTGTAGTAATAAGGACACCCTTTACATAGATAATACCCGTAGTGATAAGGACACCCTTTACATAGATAATATCCGTAGTAATAAGGACACCCTTTACATAGATAATACCCGTAGTGATAAGGACACCCTTTACATAGATAATACCCGTAGTAATAAGGACCCCCTTTACATAGATAATACCCGTAGTAATAAGGACACCCTTTACATAGATAATACCCGTAGTGATAAGGACTCCCTTTACATAGATAATACCCGTAGTAATAAGGACACCCTTTACATAGATAATACCCGTAGTGATAAGGACACTCTTTACATAGAAAATACCCGTAGTAATAAGGACACCCTTTACATAGATAATACCCGTAGTAATAAGGACACCCTTTACATAGATAATACCCGTAGTAATAAGGACACCCTTTACATAGATAATACCCGTAGTGATAAGGACACCCTTTACATAGATAATACCCGTAGTAATAAGGAAACCTTTACATAGATAATACCCGTAGTAATAAGGACACCCTTTACATAGATAATACCCGTAGTAATAAGGATACCCTTTACATAGATAATACCCGTAGTGATAAGGACACCCTTTACATAGATAATACCCGTAGTAATAAGGACACCCTTTACATAGATAATACCCGTAGTAATATGGACACCCTTTACATAGATAATACCCGTAGTGATAAGGACACCCTTTACATAGATAATACCCGTAGTGATAAGGACACCCCTTACATAGATAATACCCGTAGTGATAAGGACACCCTTTACATAGATAATACCCGTAGTAATAAGGAAACCCTTTACATAGAAAGTACCCGTAGTAATAAGAACACCCTTTACATAGATAATACCCGCAGTAATAAGGACACCCTTTACATAAATAATACCCGTAGTAATAAGGACACCCTTTACATAGATAATACCCGTAGTGATAAGGACACTCTTTACATAGATAATACCCGTAGTGATAAGGACACCCTTTACATAGATAATACCCGTAGTGATAAGGACACCCTTTACATAGATAATACCCGTAGTAATAAGGACACCCTTTACATAGATAATACCCGTAGTGATAAGGACACCCTTTACATAGATAATACCCGTAGTGATAATACCCGTAGTGATAAGGACACACTTTACATAGGTAATACCCGTAGTGATAAGAACACCCTTTACATAGATAATACCCGTAGTGATAAGGACACCCTTTACATAGATAATACCCGTAGTGATAAGGACACCCTTTACATAGATAATACCCGTAGGGATAAGGACACCCTTTACATAGATAATACCCGTAGTGATAAGGACACCCTTTACATAGATAATACCCGTAGTGATAATACCCGTAGTGATAAGGACACCCTTTACATAGATAATACCCGTAGTAATAAGGACACCCTTTACATAGATAATACCCGTAGTGATAAGGACACCCTTTACATAGATAATACCCGTAGTGATAAGGACACCCTTTATATAGATAATACCCGTAGTGATAAGGACACCCTTTACATAGATAATACCCGTAGTGATAAGGACACCCTTTAAATAGATAATACCCGTAGTGATAAGGACACCCTTTACATAGATAATACCCGTAGTGATAAGGACACCCTTTACATAGATAATACCCGTAGTGATAAGGACACCCTTTACATAGATAATACCCGTAGTGATAAGGACACCCTTTACATAGATAATACCCGTAGTAATAAGGACACCCTTTACATAGATAATACCCGTAGTGATAAGGACACCCTTTACATAGATAATACCCGTAGTAATAAGGACACCCTTTACATAGATAATACCCGTAGTGATAAGGACACCCTTTACATAGATAATACCCGTAGTGATAAGGACACCCTTTACATAGATAATACCCGTAGTAATAAGGACACCCTTTACATAGATAATACCCGTAGTGATAAGGACACCTTTACATAGATAATACCCGTAGTGATAATACCCGTAGTGATAAGGACACCCTTTACATAGATAATACCCGTAGTGATAATACCCGTAGTGATAAGGACACCCTTTACATAGATAATACCCGTAGTAATAAGACACCCTTTACATAGATAATACCCGTAGTGATAAGGACACCCTTTACATAGATAATACCCGTAGTGATAAGGACTCCCTTTACATAGATAATACCCGTAGTGATAAGGACACCCTTTACATAGATAATACCCGTAGTGATAAGGACACCCTTTAAATAGATAATACCCGTAGTGATAAGGACACCCTTTACATAGATAATACCCGTAGTGATAAGGACACCCTTTACATAGATAATACCCGTAGTGATAAGGACACCCTTTACATAGATAATACCCGTAGTGATAAGGACACCCTTTACATAGATAATACCCGTAGTAATAAGGACACCCTTTACATAGATAATACCCGTAGTGATAAGGACACCCTTTACATAGATAATACCCGTAGTAATAAGGACACCCTTTACATAGATAATACCCGTAGTGATAAGGACACCTTTATCATATACCGTAGGATAATACCCGTAGTGATAAGGACACCCTTTACATAGATAATACCCGTAGTGAATAAGGACACCCTTTACATAGATAATACCCGTAGTGATAAGGACACCCTTTACATAGATAATACCCGTAGTGATAATACCCGTAGTGATAAGGACACCCTTTACATAGATAATACCCGTAGTGATAAGGACACCCTTTACATAGATAATACCCGTAGTGATAAGGACACCCTTTGCATAGATAATACCCGTAGTAGATAAGGACACCCTTTACATAGATAATACCCGTAGTGATAAGGACACCCTTTACATAGATAATACCCGTAGTGATAAGGACACCCTTTACATAGATAATACCCGTAGGTGATAAGGACACCCTTTACATAGATAATACCCGTAGTAATAAGGAAACCCTTTACATAGAAAATACCGTAGTAATAAGGACACCCTTTACATCCCGTAGTAATAAGTACACCCTTTACATAGATAATACCCGTAGTAATAAGGACACCCTTTACATAGATAATACCCGTAGTGATAAGGACACCCTTTACATAGATAATACCCGTAGTGATAAGGACACCCTTTACATAGATAATACCCGTAGTGATAAGGACACCCTTTACATAGACAATACCCGTAGTAATAAGGACACCCTTTACATAGATAATACCCGTAGTGATAATGACACCCTTTACATAGATAATACCCGTAGTGATAATACCCGTAGTGATAAGGACACCCTTTACATAAATAATACCCGTAGTGATAAGGACACCCTTTACATACATAATAGCCGTAGTGATAAGGACACCCTTTACATAGATA